>JBBYHQ010000013.1:5843343-5871537 GCA_038382645.1 Spergularia azorica
TTTCTGCTTGTCTTCAGACTGGACCAAACGACCTCACAGATGAGACCTATGGTGTTAACTACAGAGCCTTGAATGACTTGTTTTATCTAGCAGAACAGAGAAAAGCCACTTTTAGTTATGAAGTTTCAGTTCAGATGATGGAGATCTATAACGAGCAAGTCAGAGATCTCCTGGCCACTGATGGTTCGAACAAAAGATATCCTTTATACTGTCGGTCCTCCCACCCCGTTTTCTGATGGAGATCATTTCTGCTGAATTCTTTTTCTCCACATTATGTTTCCTTAACTCTTTCATACATTAGAAATTCGTAACAGCAATCAGACTGGAATAAATGTACCAGATGCCAATAGGTTGCCCGTCTCAACAACATCTGATGTTATCCGCTTGATGGATCTTGGACATAAAAATCGGGCAGTCAGTTCTACTGCCATGAATGATCGTAGTAGTCGTTCTCACAGGTATACTAAACTTGAAATGAACACACTTTTTAAAGAAAATTACCCCAAAGCTTAGCTAGTTCTTGCAAACCAACAGCATATTTATCTTCTTTGTTTCGTAAACTGGTTAAATGTATGGTTTCAGTTGCATGACAGTTCATGTTCAAGGAAAAGACCTAACATCAGGAGCAATGCTACGAGGATGCATGCATCTAGTAGACTTGGCCGGAAGTGAAAGGGTTGACAAGTCCGAAGTCACAGGGGATAGACTGAAAGAAGCACAGCATATTAACAAGTCTCTCGCAGCCCTAGGAGATGTAATTGCTTCATTATCATTAAAAAACGCGCATGTTCCCTACAGGAACAGCAAGTTAACACAATTGCTTCAGGATTCTCTTGGTAGGTTATCTTTATTCTGTGATAAACCTTGATTGTTTCCTGTATCAATCCTCTTTGGCTAATTTGAATTTTGGCACTTCTAATTATCAGGAGGCCAAGCCAAGACGTTGATGTTTGTTCACATAAGCCCAGAAGCTGATGCCATAGGAGAGACGATTAGTACACTAAAATTTGCTGAGCGTGTATCCACAGTGGAGCTTGGAGCTGCACGGGCAAACAAAGACAGCTCTTCTGATGTTAGAGACTTAAAAGAACAGGTATTGATGGTTGTTCCTTTCATAAGAGGAGATAATACTAACCATTTAGCTTAATCATGAGACAAATTATGTTATTCCTTATAGGAGAGCAGATTGCAGTTTCATGTTTTTTTTTTCTTCAAAAATCTTTTCTACAAGTGACCTTGTATACATTCACACTCTACTAGATATCCACTCTGAAGGCAGCCTTGGCCAGAAAGGATGAAGAAATGGAGCAGCTTTCTCGTTCTTATAGCAGCACTCCGGAGACAATGAGCGTAAAATCAACTGCTTCTTCGCCTATACATCCTTCTTACCGTGTCACTAAAGATACTCCAAGTGGCCGTAAGAGTCCAGTGAAGGATGGCAGTATCACCAAGGTAGGTTTATTTTCTAGCACACGTATGAGTTATGACATACAGGCCACAACCTATGTGGCTGGAATGAGCAGCTGAATGTATGTTACTGCTCTTATCCTTGTTTTATTAGTCAAGCAGGCTCCCTTGTTATTTCAGCTGCACATTTTTTCAGCAGCAGTTGTTTCTAATCAACCGTTCTTATTGGAAATTGTGGTTTTCAGGGCAAAAGCAACAAGCCACGTAGGAAAAGCTTAGACCCGAATGATCTCCTAGCAAATGCTGCTCACTGGCCTCCCCTTAGTGTGGTGAAGACAGAGGAGAAGATACTAACATCAGGTGATTGGATGGAGAAGGTCATGATGGAGCAAAACTCACTGGAAACAGATATGTCTTTAGATAATTATATGGAGGATAACAAGAAGTCTTCGGAGAATCAATATCAGGGATACAGGCTTGATGACACGCCGCTTAAGGAGCCTTGTGATACCTTGTTAATCAACAATACTCATAAAGATAGCCAAGACAATGATGTGCAGATTATGATGTTTGATCCAGCCACCCCTGACAGCATAGATGAGCTCGAAATAGCGACCAGCGATTCATCTGAGCAAGACTATCAAATTCATCTTCCAAGAGTTGCAAGCTTGCCGAATGTTTTGTCGTCAAAGCTTAAGAAACCTCAAGTAGTGAAAATCTCCAGAAGTCCGGAAAAGAGGTATGTTCTAAAGTTACTGATCATGCATCATTATCTTGCCCTTTTAACTTAAAGATGCATACTCTCACACTATTATTTGGCTTTGGAATATGATGGAATAAACCAAAAATTGGCTTATTGAACAGTTTGCTCTTCTAAATATTGTGAAGTAGTAGTCGGTCAATACATTTCTCGATATATATCTACAATGAGCATACTATAATAGTATAATGCATTGATCAATGCATTTTCTCTAGTGTAGAACTTGTTACATTGTAGCTAATGTAAGTATTTACTTGTTTTTCATGATCAGAAGTTTAATCCCTATGCCACCAACGCGAAGATTATCCAGTGGCGGTACTCCACCAATAGTGAAGAATGGAAGACAATCTGTGTACATGAAGCGAAAAACAGCAAATGTCAAGTGACTTCCATGTCCTGATAAAATGGTGGTTTTGTCACAAACCCTCTCTTTTAATGTTTTTTTGAGTAGTTAGAAGAGTTGAGGAAGGGTTTTCGAATGCGAAAAATGGCAACTCTTTCCAGTTGCTTTAGGGATGTTATCTGTTTTCTGGTGGTGATGTTTATAAGTATTTGCAGTCCCATCAGATTGAGATCAGAATCCCTTTTTGTTGTGCATATGAGTTCTTGATACAGTTTTTCTTATTTGTTCAAATGGGTTTGATCTTGTTAGATGTACATGTACCCTTCCTCTCAAGAATTGTGAAGGGTAATTAGGGTATTATATAGCCATATATATGTGCTCCATTGTGTAAACTCTGTTAAGGAAAACTGTGTCAAATATATCTGATGAAATGAAATCAGATGACATTGTTGTATATTAACACCAGATATATTGAAAATTTGAATGTACCTTGTGAAAGTTCAAAGGTTCGACTTTTCGCTAGTTGTATTAGATTCTTTTGGTTTCAGATAATCGCCGATTCTGAAAGTTTATTGAAATGTAACATATTTGCCACAAAAGTGTAAGACGTATATATTTGTGATTTATGAAAGCTTAACCGTGAATTGAAAGTCGAAACGTTAGCGATTCATGGGAAGGAAGGATTGGAGGATTCTTTTCTCTTCCAAAAGTAGAGTAGCAGATAAAATTGAACAAATGATCAAAATTGCATACACACACATGACACATCGCAATTAGCCAGCTGGGTAGCAAAAACCCCAGTGGAAGGAGTAGTTAAGGCAATAAAAAATAAAAAAAGGAAAGAATATGTTAATGGATTGGGTCCGTCAATCACGTGGCCACGTTAGCTCTGGCCTTTTTATTCCTGGACTGCACTTCCCCAATTTCCAACTGGTCTACATTTCCATTTCCATTGCTTTACTTGCCCATTAATCAATCCTTAATCCCTTCTACCCCAAATTGGCTTGTTAACTGTTACTGCTGAGTCGAGATTTGTCCGAGCCGATTTTTAATTCCTCGTGAACCGACTCAACTCATTTAGTCCTCAGGTGGAAATGTCGTGGAATTGTGGATCAGTCTATTGACCTTAAACGTCCAAGTATCCATCGCTTATAAAGTTATTAGCGCAATGCACCATCAGACCGTCATCCTAATCCCAAGTTCCCAATCGATACAAGATTATCATAAAATTAGAGCTCCTCCATTGGTGTAGTACTTTGATATCACTATGGAACTATATACCGCGGTAGTCTTAGTCTGGTTTCATATGATGTTCTTGTTTCCTTTTTAGGTCATTTCTAAATGATCTTCCCCTTTCCTTATTTGTACATCATTTGTGATTCTAATGATTTGCAAATTGCAATCCGTCCCCTTTTGTTTTCCACCACGACTTACACGAATATCCGTCGTGGAAGATCAAAAAGCATCCATAATTAGCTTGATTACAAGTATCCTCTCTTCGCTTATAAACTGTATAAGTCCTTTTGACACGTATTTTAAAAAAGAGCATATCTACTACTACTCGTTTAATCAAAATTCCAAAAAAATCTCATCGTTCCGAGTTCTCATTCCTCTTCTAATAATTCTCTCTCCTCTGTCACGAACACCCGCGTCTTCCCCAACCTCTTTCTCACAAATTTTCCCCCCTTTCCTATTCTTTGCTATCAAATCACAGCACAGCACAGCACCAGCAAATATAAACTCTCTCCCCTTTTTTTCCTTCTTTCTCTCTCCTCTTATCTCCTTCCTTAATTTCATTTCCTTTTATCTGCCAATGTTGCCCTTTCCTCTTTCTCTCTCCTCTCTCTAATTAACAACTACTCCTACTTTCTCTCTCTACTCCCCCCCCTCTCTCTCTCTCTCACTTCGATCTGTAAGTTTTTTCTTCTTTTTCTCGCTATTTTTCTTTCTACATTGTCTGATTAATTTGCTTTTTAACTTTTTTCTAATTACTTGCTGAATTAGTGAATTAATTTGTGCTAATTTTTCAATTTTTGCGGTGTGTAATTTTCTGTTAATTTTTTCGCGGAAATTAATTGCGTTTGTTTTTGTTAATTTTTCGTTAAGTATCTGTAATTTTGTATCGGAAATGCTGGAAAATGTAGTTTATTTTACTGGAAATTAGGAAATTCGAGTCGGATTCTCCGCCAATTGAAGAGAAGATTGAAGTGAATTCACTGTGAAAAAATTGGAGTTGATTTTGTGTGTTTTTATCAATTTTTTACCGGCGAAATGAACTGAAGAGGAGGGTTATGCTGTTACTGATTTGATTGAAGCGTATCGGTTACGTTTTCGTGTTCATGTTTATGATTAGATTATAAAAAAGAGAGTTCAGAAATGTTGAACTGAAAAGAAGTTTATGCTGTTGTTGAATTTGAGTGAAGCGTATCGTGTACGTGTTCGTGTTTTTATGATTAAGATTACGGAGAGGAGAGTTAAGAAATGTTGAGTTTGAAGAGAAGGTTATGCTGTTGTTATTGATTTTAATTGAAGTGTGTTCGTGTTCGTGTTTGTTTTCGTGTTTGTTATGATTAGGATTACGGAAAGGAGAGTTTAAGAAATGTTGAATCGTAGTTCAAGATGAGTCAGATTGAAGTATCGCGAGTTAAGCCACCTCTGGTTCCGCTTGGGACGTTGATTGGTCGTGAACTTAGGTCTGAGAAGGTAGAGAAACCGATTATTAGGTACGGACAGGCAGCTTTGGCAAAGAAAGGGGAGGATTATATTCTTATAAAGCCTGATTGTCAGAGGATTCCTGGGAATTCTGCGACTGCATTTTCTGTTTTTGCGGTAATATACTTGGTTTTAGTGAGTTTCTTCGGTTAAATTTGATTTTGGGGAAATTGCTAAAGTTTTTCGTGTGTTGTTGGTAGATATTTGATGGTCATAATGGAATATCGGCTGCTATATATGCGAGAGAGAACTTGTTGAATAATGTCTTAAGTGCTGTCCTGGAAGGTGCTAGTAAGGAAGAGTGGCTTCAATCACTTCCTCGAGCATTGGTTGCGGGTTTTGTCAAAACTGATATCGAGTTTCAGCAGAAAGGTTGGTTCTGATCACACCTGGTGTCACCTTATTTATGCACCTTAAGAAACCTCTTGTTTGGGTGTTCACTAAATTTTATCTATGATTACATGAAATAAATAGGTGAAAGCTCTGGGACAACGGTCACCTTTGTTGTGATAGATGGGTGGACTGTGACTGTTGCATCTGTTGGGGATTCTAGATGCATACTGGACACACAAGGGGGAGTTGTTTCTCTCTTGACAGTGGATCACCGCTTAGAGGAAAACGAAGAAGAGAGGCAGCGTGTGACAGATAGCGGAGGTGAAGTTGGAAGGCTTAATATTTTTGGTGGAAATGAGGTAGAACTGATGGCTGTATATTATATACTACTTGCGATCATATTGGATAACTTTTGCTAGATTTTTCTCGACTGTGCCACTGATATTTGTTTGGGTTTGTAGGTTGGTCCTCTTCGCTGTTGGCCTGGCGGACTATGCCTTTCTCGGTCAATTGGTGACACGGATGTTGGGGAGTTTATTGTTCCTGTTCCGCATGTTAAACAAGTGAAGGTGAGTCTCTGGTATGCATAGCTATGTCTTTATTAGAAACTTTCTGTGAGACAATTAACTTGAATTGCTTTCAGCTCTCTGATGCTACTGGGGGAAGACTTGTTATTGCTTCCGATGGTATATGGGATGCTTTGTCATCTGATGCTGCTGCTAAAGCTTCGCGAGGTCTACCAGCCGATCTTGCTGCAAAGCTTGTTGTTAAGGTCGGTTAATTATATTGATAAGGATCTCATATTTTTTTTCACTGGCTCAGTACGCCATTAAAACGCATTCTAAATTTGCTTTCACTGAATCTGGATCAGGAAGCTTTGAGGTCGAGGGGTCTAAAGGATGATACAACTTGCTTAGTTGTTGACATAATTCCCTCAGTTCACCCTGTATTACCTCCGGCGCCTCAGAAGAAAAACAATGGACTGAGTTCATTGCTATTTGGGAAGAAATCACCGAGTTTAACAAGCAAATCATCTAAGCTCTCTGCCGTGGGAGCTGTAGAAGAGCTATTTGAAGAGGGTTCTGCTATGCTCGCAGAAAGGTTCATTTCTAATACACTTCTCCCCTTGCTTCGTTGCTGTTCATTTACTCTGTTGATTTGCATACTTCACTTCACAGCTACTTAAAGTAAGCATTTACTTCTAGTACTATAATAACCTGATCAGAGATAGTCATCTGGTTATGTGACTTGGCATTGTGTCTCTCTATTACGCCTGTCTTTAATAGAGACTACAAACATCAGAAAAACATTTAGATGTGCTGCATGTCTCCGTATGCAGTCTCCTGAGTTGACAAACCAGGATGTGCAGCGATTCAGTGTTGAATGTGAATTCTCTGTTGAGTCAATATGGAAATTCAGGGAGCTAGGCAGCAAGAAAAGAGGCTCTTAGCTTATCGTGGATGTTTTTCCTCCCCTTAGCTGTGACAGGATTAGTGTCATCCTGCTGTTATTATTGTTTACAGCAGTTCAGTAACATTTAGATTCCCGTGTATACATTTGTATGTCGGAAATCGCGTTTTTGGACAAAATGACCTACCCATAACTCGCTTGTAGCCCTGTACCAATAATTAGAGGAAAATGATTCTTCATTTTTGTCAAATGTTAGGTACGTAGGTGTTGCAATCATTTATTTTTTTTGCATGTGAAGACAAGAGTTAGTGGTCTGCGTAGGTTTATCTATTTTATTAGTCTTATGTTTGAGACGGATGGGATAAATTAATGATGATCACCTGCTTAATCATGGATGTCACGAGATTAAGAGAATACAACTAGATTTTCTGACAATGTGCAGCTCATTTAGCGGGTACTCAACTTTTTTGTGTAATCTATTGTGTGGACTATGGGGTGAGATTAATTGTTGCAGATCATAGTTTATTTTTAGTTTCATGGTAACTTAGTCTTAGTCTGTGTATTGGATTCCTTCATGTGATAAGTTAGTTATGTAAGCTAACGCAACAACTAGACACCTGAACAGCTTAGTGAAATTAATAAGATTATTAAATGTTTAGCGTCTTTCATCAGAAAGTATTTAGTTGATTGGATCCCCTATTACGAAGGTGAGGGTTTTGCATCCTCTCTTCCATCCTGCCTGAAGTTACAAGTCGTAAAGTAGTACTTATTCTGTGTTTTATTTGTCTCTGAAATATGCAGGCTTGGTACAGATTTCCCCATGAATCCGGATTCTGGTCTCTTCAGATGTGCCATCTGCCAGGTGGATCAGCCATCGAATGAAGGTCTATCTGTTAACTCTGGACCGTTCTTCTCTCCCTCATCGAAACCATGGGAAGGGCCTTTCCTGTGTGCCACCTGCAGAAGGAAGAAAGACGCCATGGAAGGGAAGATGGCGGCGAAGCCCACTTTCCCCAACTAACCAATTTTATCCGGTGATATATTCAATTGTTGATATATATTCTTTTTGTCTGGGAAGTGTGAGTGTGTTTACATTTCGTGGACAATGTGTGTCAAATTTGTCGTAGCCTCGTAGGGGTGTGTGTGTGTGTATGTGTGAGGTAGAAAACAGATGAAAGGTTTAGTAGGTGCTTTCGCCTTTTTCACAGTAAACGGCTCGTGTTGGTTATGAGGTTCAGCTCGGCTGTTGGAGACTCAGAGTTGCGGAAAATGAAAACATGACTGTTATGTGATCCTGTATGCAGTAGATGTTGCTAACAACTTTGAACTTTGATAATATGTAAGTAAATCGGTGATTGTTACTGGTATGTTCTGCGCTTGATATTCCAAGCTTTCTCTCCCTGAAAATTACAGAGTAGCTTTTTTTCTTTATTCTTTGGTGCAAAGAGTTAAAATATGGTTGAGTGGAGTATTTGAGAATTGAGATGGATGTCGTAATTTTCAGTCTTTTTGGTAAGGAGCAACTTGACAGAACACCTGCAAACTCTATAAATTTTCGCTTTGATGGTAAGAAAATCTAGGTTAATCCTCATTAGTAGAGTACCCAGACTCAATCCTTCGGGAAAAACTTGTACTTTTGATGATTTCTTAATGTCGTAAAATTGATAAAAGTTGGTTTAGTTCTAGATAATAAGAATAATAGTTTACGTCGAATTTTCTAATTACCTTCAAGTTAAGGAGGTTTAGATCAGCAACTTCTGGAAAAGGACTCGCAAATCTCTTGCACACTTGCACTATCCCAACCCCAAGTCCCAAGATAGAGTTTTTTTTTTTTTTTTCCTGCATCACAAGGATAAATCTGTGTAGTTTCAATGGATTAACCCACCAGCGCAACCTCCGAAGGCCCAACCCCATAGATACAACATTAGTTGAGTTAAAACAGCCTAGCGAATTGAAGTCGTTCAACAATTAACATCCCGTCTTTACATCCGAAGAAAAAACAATTTATCTTCTTGCATGGTGGAATAACACTTTATCATTGAAAACGATTCTTACGCTTTTGCTAAAAGTCGGACTCATGAGTCACAACACCCACTAAACCAAACCCTTGAGGATCAAACTTGTCAGATTGCAAAAGAAAACCTAGCAACTATCGGGTTCCGAGGCTAACATTGCCCTATCGGGCTATCGCCTATCGCTATATCGCAACTGCTCCCTCCATTTCTTATTTTCTTTTATAAAACCCGGACCGCAAGTACTCCCTCCACTTCCTTCATAAAACCCGAGCCCACGTAAAGAAATGAAGTGCGGGTTTTGACAACAGTCTCCATTCGCCACAAAATTAGACCTGGTAATAATCACCGAGTTATTTGTCATTTTGGTGTCTGAACTTTCCCAAAAAAATGAATTTGGTGTCTAGCAACCTTTTATCAACCAAATTGGTGTCTCCATCCAATTACATCCAGTTTTCCATCCATCTTCTTCTCTCTCTCCTCTTTTACTCTTCTCTTCATCTCCCACACTCATTCCTACCACTCACCACCACCACCCATCATAACCAATCTCCATATCCATCTCCATCTCTATCTCGGAGTAGTCATCAGAAACGACTTGTGGAGGAGCAATTATTGTAATTGCATCTTAAAAAGTCGAGCATCAATAATGAATTGGTTATGAACTCTTCAAAATAATGTTGGTAAGAAGTTTTTTTTGTTTGAATTGGACAAGGGTGGCGCTCGCGGTGGTTTCGGGTTATGATTCTTGTGAAGGTGATGGTGTTATTTGTCCAATACTTTGCAAAATAGCAATATTGTGTTCATATTGTTTCTCTGGGTTCATATTTCTGGGTTTTTGGGTTGGAGATGGAGATGGAGATGGAGATTGGTTATGATGGGGTGGTGGTGGTGAGTGGTAGGGATAAGTGTGGGAGACAAAGGAGAGAGTAAGGCCCTGTTTGATAGGACTTATTTGCAGTAGTATTCAGATCAGTTCAGAATCATTCAGATTAGATCAGATCAGTTCAGAATCATTCACATCAGATCAGATCAGATCAGAACCATTCAAATCAGATCAGATCAGATCAGAAATGTTCAAATTTATATCAATGTATTTGGTCCATAACTGATACTAATTCGTTGAAATTCAATCAAAATTTCAACACATTCAGATCAGATCAGATCAGTTCAGAGTCATTCAGATCAGATCAGGTCAGATCAGATCAGTTCAGAAAGATACAGTCCTATCAAACGGGGCCTAAGAGAAGGGAGAGAGAGAAGAAGATGGATGAAAAACTGGATGAAATTGGATGGAGACACCAATTTGGTTGATAAAAGTTGCCAGACACCAAATTCATTTTTTTGGGAAAGTTCAGACACCAAAATGACAAATAACTCAATAATCACCCCATTTCCCCAACATCTCTTCCCCTCTCTCTCTCTCTCTTTTCTTCCCCAAAGTTTAGATCTTTTTATTTGCTTCTGTTTCTTCGAGCAGTAACTTTTCAAGAGGGCAAACTCAATCCGGGCTTACCGTAGTAAAAAGTGAGCACTGTTAAACTCTCCCATTTTACCTGTTTTTTCATCCTTTTTTTAAGATTCTGGGTAACTTTTTCTCCAAGTTTGCATCTTTTGTCAATTATACTTTGTGGGTTTAGTTTGAGTATTATCCATTTATGTGAATTTGAAGTATGAATATACTTATGCTTAGTTCGATTTAATTATTGATTTATAAATCCGATATGAGCTTGATTTGGTATTTTGCATTGTGCTTGTTTTGATTGTGTATAAGAATCAATTGGGTTGTTGTACTGGTGTTTTGTTAAAAGTTGCGTGTTGCTCAAGCTTGAGAGTTGAGACTGTCATCTCATGTTGATTAGTTGGGATATCGGAGAAGACGAGTAAGTTTGAAATGTTTAGAAAGGTGGAATAGATTGTTTAGGTATTCCGGAGTAATGCTGGAATTTGTGTGAATGTAAACTGCCGCAAGTTTAGCAGGAGAAACTGTACATGGTGTACTTGAACATGATGACACTACAAAAAAAGGGCAACCTGGTGCACATTGGCGTCCTTGCAAAGCGAGGGTCTGGGGAAGGGTCTCACCACAAGGGTGTATAGGGGACAAGCCTTTCCTTGTCACTTTTTGGACAAGAGGCTGCACCTTGGTAGAAATTGTATATGCCTTTACAATTTACATCAATGTTCGACATTTGGGGGCGTATTAGATTAGAGTTAGTTTAAGAGTACAAGGAATAGAGTGTTATTATTGTAGTTTTTTTTTTTTTTTATATAAAAAGGGCGTTAATTTTGTGATTTGAGCTTATGATCGTAGGGCTTGATTCTCTCCTTATCTAACACTTTATTTATTTATTTGTATTAAAATGAAGTAATCCCTTTCTTTTTTGAAGGGGGAGGGGGATTTTGATTGTGTAAGCTCTCTCAGTATTTGCCTTATGATTCGCTCTATTTTGATTTTTGTTGAATTGTCTTTTGCTGGGTTAGAGTTCTACTTTGCATGACTTGGTTTGTGCATGTAATTGTTTCCGGGTTCGTGGAGTGTGAGTGTGTGACTATAAGACATGAAATGGAAATGGTGTGACAATGGTATCAATGATTGGAACCCAACATGCTTCTTCTGATTTGTGACTTTGTGATGGCTAGCAGGGAGTACAAATCAATTGACGATGAAGATGAGTGCATCATTTTCACATTTTTCATTTCCTGTTATTCGTGTTCCTGGTGATCCGTTTTTGCGCCATCTGCATTGCCTTTACCCCTTAATTTCTCATGATTATTTCCCTTCTAGTTATTCTCAATGCCGAAATAAACATGATTCTGCAAGGTCCAAACGCTCTGAGCATGTTGTTGATTTTCACGGTGATGCTCATTTGTTCCTTCAGTCTGTCTCAGAACAATGCAGATTAGGCTTTTCTGGAATTGAAACTCCCCTTTCACTCTTCCGACAGCTGATGTCTTTGCGGCCAATGCCTTTAATTGCCTTTAATCAGCTGTTTAACGCCATGTCCAAGATTAAGCCGCACCCCCCTTTCTCAGCTATAATCTCTCTCTCTAATGAACTCGAGTTGACTGGTCTCCGCCCCGATGGTTATTCGATCTCCATTCTTACCAATTGCTACTGTCGCATGGGCCGCGTTGATTTTGGATTGTCTTTGTTAGGCAAATGCCTTAAGCTTGGCTACCCTAGTGACGTTCTTTTCAACACTGTACTGAATGGGCTTGTTCATGCTCATCGCTTACCCCAAGCTGTCGTTTTTTTGGATAAAATCATCAAGTTTGGGTTCCAACCTGACCTCTTCACTTACAGTTCTATGTTCAAAGGTCTCTGCAGAACTGGCAACAATGATGGTGCTCTCAATTTGCTCAGGAATATGGAGTCTAAAGGAGTTTGCAAGCCTGACGTCATCATATATAGCACAATCATCGACAGTCTTTGTAAAGACTGGCGTGTACGTGATGCCCTCCATTTATTTCAAAAGATGAAAACCAAGGGTGTCTCACAAAATGTCTTCACATATAATGCCTTAATTCGAGGACTCTGCAGTGTAGGGGATTGGGATGATGCTAAGCAATTGTTGACTGAGATGTCGGAGAGGAACATACACCCTGACCTTCATACGTACAGTATGTTAATTGACATGTATTGTAAAGAAGGCATGGTTCATGAAGCAAGGGCTATTTTCGAATCCTTGAGTGAGAGAGGCTTAAAACCCACTCTTGTTACTTACAATGGTCTCTTAGGTGGGTATTGTTTGACTGGCCAGATGGAGGAGGCAGAAAAGCTACTCGATATGATGGTTAAATGTGGTTGTGGACCTGATATACGGAGTTTCAATACCTTGATTAATGGATACTGTAAGTGGAAAAAGGTTGACAGAGCCCTTGACTTGTTCCGGGAAATCCAACTTAAAGGAATGGCCCCTAATATCTGCACCTATAACATTCTTGTAGATGCCTTGTGCAAGCACAACCAGGTATACTGCGCTGTCAAGCTTTTCAAGGAAATGAAGGTTTATGGACCAACACCAGATATATTGACTTATGCTTCATTGCTTGATGGTCTTTTTAAACGTCCATTAATTGATGAGGCGATGTTGTTGTTTAAGGACATGAAGAATAATGGAATAGCCCCTGATCTTGTCATCTACAATATAATAATTGATGGCCTATGCAAGGCTGGGAGACTTGGAGAAGCTATAGATGTGTTTTCTTTCCTTCTATCTAAGAGGGTAGTACCAAATGTGCGCACATACAATATAATGATTACAGCATTTCGTGAAGTAGGGCTGCTAATGGAGGCCGTTGATCTGTTGATGAAAATGGAGGATAATGGATGCTCTCCAAATGATGTCACATTCAATATCATTATTAGGGGTTTCCTCTGTGCTAAGGACGTTGGAAAAGCTTTGGAGCTTCTCCAGATGATGACAAGCAAAGGATTCGCAGCTGATGATCAGAATGCTGTATTGTTCATGGACCTACTCTCGGACCCTAATGTTAGCAATGAAGACAAGGCTTTGCTTCAAGAATTCTTCCAGAGCTGAGTATGTGATATCTGGTATATAGCCTTATTCTCTATAGTAATTTTGTGTTTAACTGTTTATTGAATTCTTGAAATTCACGTATCTTAGTTGAGACCAAAATTTTCTAGTTTCCACATGTCAGTTCACAAAACATACTTACATTTCACCTCTAAATTATTTGAAGAACTGTAGAAAGTAACTAAGTAGCTCGAGTTCACCCATTCGTAAAAAGACTCTGCAATAGATGTATATCAGTTATTTGAGATTGTGAGGTGCTTGATTGGCTACATTCAGCTTAATGCTATTTGCTGCTTTTGTGACAACAACAAAAACTACTACTACTACGGAGTACTACTACAATTTGATGGTTTTGAACCTATGTTGTGACTTTCAGGAACTTGTTCAATAGATATTGCAGTAAAAGAACTGATGAAAACCCTTGACCTTCTGGAAGAACTGAATTGCAAAGGTAAATTTTCTATTCTTAATACTAAGTATCTTGGGTCTCTAGTAATTTTCGGTCATATATTGTAAATTTTTAATATACTGTCAGAGATTGTACTATACACTACTACAGCAAGCTTTGTCATGGACTGTACTGCGGAAAGCTGGCCAGAGTTGTCAAGGATTGTAGTGGTTATTGATGATAGAGTAGAAGTCGTCGACTTTTATCATGCAAGACAAGATTCTACTCCCAACTTTCCAGTGTTAGAAGATTTGGAAGAGTGGAAGATGCTCAATGCTGATGAATTTTCACAAGTCGAGGCTGATGAGTGTTGTGATGATCTCAATTTCTTGGAGTCCATGGGTCATGCATGCCGCTATTGTTGATCCTGTTCTATTCTCCACAAGATAAGTTAACAATGGGTCTCTCTATCAGGAGAGTCAAAACACGTTGCTGAGATTATCAGTCTGGCTTTGGCATAGGGAATCGGAAAGTAAATGTGGGCTACTGTACCTCAGAACAAGAAGGTTACAATTGCAACGAGGATGAGCACACATGCAGCTTATAAGAAGATATGAACCTTGTGCAAGATAAGACTAGACTCAGATTCTTAAAGATTACTAAGCCGCCTTAGAAGATTGCTGACTGTTGATGTCCTTGGGGTTTCAAGACCCCATAATGTTATGCTGTGGCTTGCCCCTCTTTGTAACCAAAAAAAAAACCATGGAGATGTCGATAATCTTTATGCAAGAACAGACTTTGCTCTTTCAAGACAAAAACTATGGGCAATGTTCATGCACCGTGGAAGCATGGAATGCGTTGTACAATTTGGCGCAGATAGTAGGAAAAGAGGAATGTGCTGCCTCATCCGAAATGATGAAAAAAATGTAAAACTTTCTAATCCTTGGTGAAATTGTGAAAGATTTCAGGCCGAGCTGTAGTCATTTCTCATCAAATTAGTGGGGTTAATTGTAAACTGGCAAATTTTACGTCTGAATATGAAAATTAATGCTTATATGAGCAGAGGTACGATTGTTTTGCAAAATGTTTGAGATTTCGTGACTTTGTATCGCAACTTACAAGTTATTGATCGTAAAAATTATCACTTTGTCGTCGGTACGTTTTACAGTCATTCCAATTTCCGAAGGTTTTAACGAGTGCTAAGGGCATGCCCTTGGACCTTAGTTGTTGTAAGCCAATGCTTCAAATTTAGTTACACATGAAAGTATCGGGACTTTTGAACGGAAGTAACCTGAAAGTGCGAGATCAAGATTCAGAATTTCAGATCTTTCATTAATCGTCAGACAAATCAACAAACTTCAGCAAAGAACAAGGGAAAATAGATACCTCGCTCTTATGCTCGAAACATTCCTACACTAACTACTGAACTACATCGGTGTGATACACAGGAATCTACAAACAACACTACAATATTACACTAGTGGCACAAAACCATACAAGCTTGGAGAAGGAAGAAAATAAAAAAGGCGAACAGAGCAGCTACCTCGATTCAATGGCATGAGTTTCGGAGCCTCTCAAAAAGGACCTTCGCCACCATATCTGGAAGGATTTGCTAAGATTAGGACATTCGGTCCCATGCTTTGAGAAGCATCTGAACCATTCCATGAATAATGCGTACTGTTGCTTCAACGGAAGTGTAAGAAGGGCTTGCCCCATTGCTTCTTCCAATTCTCTGACATTCAATCCCTTTCTACACCTCTGCAACCAGCCAAAATCCAGTAGCATAGCGCCAAACCATGAGCTCAGAAGTCCAAATCTGGATTCAGCCCGACACTGTAATTTTCTAGTCCCCATGGCAATGAATAGAACTGCTGAGATACGACTCAGTTCATATCTTACCATGGGAGAAGCTCGGGCATGCATATCAAGCAGATCATCCTGGCTGGCCCACACATCAACGAAATCTTCTGCCATATGACGATCAAGTAAGATTTCTATCAGCCAATTTATATTTTCAACCTGCCATGAAACAGATTCAACCAAGGGCTTGTCTACTTTCAACTTGTTCTCTGGTTCCTGAGGTAAAGAGCCTGAAGCCTTCTGGAACAATATGACTAGAGACGATAGGCAACCATGACAAACGGAGTACAGATCCTCCTTGGTTATGTCGAGGTGGTCTTTTTCATAAACAGAGCTTTTGGATAGGAGACCCTTGACCATGGATTTGAGCTCATTTCTTGCTTTGGCATTGCCACAAGCAGTGATTGAACCAATCAGCTGACTCGCTAGATTCTGTTGAGGGGCATCATTTTCAAAGAGGTTGAGTCTTGAGAAGAGCTCACTATTAGTTGAATCGTCAAAGTTGAACTTTGTGAAGAGTCTCCTCAGCTTCTCCTCCTCTTCCTCGGTCCAAGGAACAGCCTCCAGGTATTTTAAACAAGATAGAACCCCTCTGTTGAACTTAATGCCTGCTGATACCTAGAGCGATTCAACCACAGATATACCGTCAGCTTAAGAGCAAGAACTTCCAAATTCAAAAAAAAAAAAAAGATGATATGAAAAACATGTCCTCTCCGACCCCATGCCTCATCGCATAGTAGTAACCTTGATCACTCCGTAGCAGAGTTCCATACATAACATATTGAATTCACTCTCAGGAAGTTACAAGGCAGTGATCTATATATAATATATAAGGAGAAGTATCAAGCTTACATTACACTATCGAGCAAGAAAATAGGACCTAACCTAAAACCAGTGAAGTAACAACTCTGCATCGCATTTTTGGCAAACCATACATGTCAGGATATGCTTACATCTAGAGCCTACACCCTTCTTGCTTAGCTTGTTAGAGGCATGATAAGTGCCTATTTTATAGGTACTTTTAGGGTATTTAAGTATAGTTTATAGTGTATATATAATAAAGTATTATTTGAGGATATTATATTTTGGGTATTGTTTTGTTGTTTTATGTGATTGTAGGGGCATTTTGGTCATTTCACATGTTGGACCACGCGTGCCGGAGTGCTCAAGGGTAGTGCTAGTGCTCGTGAGTCCGTATACAAAGTTTGAAAGCCATCCAACAAAGAATATAGAAGAAATGAGCATTTTGAGATTTAGCACGGCCGTGCTTATTTTGGCGCGCCCGCGCCAAATGGTCAGGAACTTTTCTATTTTCATTGTTGAGATTTGGCACGACCGTGCCATTTTGAAGCACGCCCGTGCAGCTGGACATCCGGGTGGTTACTACAATTGAAGAGAGAGATGTTTTTAGTTATTTTTATTTTCTTTTCTCCTCTTCCCCCCCTATTGCCCTATATATATACCCCATGTATCATCATGTAAAGGATATATATCTTTTGGATCATTTTTCATCTCTTCATAACTTGTAATCGTGTACAACATCAAATTATTACATTACCAAATATATTCTCTAATTATCTAGAGATTAGAGAATCATCAAGTTTTGTAATATTTTGAAGATTGAATGCATATCATCTTGTGGAAGGATTGTCTTGATTACTCTACAACATTGGAAAAGACTAAGCATTTCTATTCCCTTCCTTTTACTAGTGTTTTGTCTATTTCATTGTTGTTAGTTTAATCAATGATTAATCATTTGGTTGTTAATTTGTAGATTTAGAATTCCATAATATTCATGACTCATTCAAGTCTATTATCATGACTTTCTTCAATTTGGTTCTTATTGATCCTAATGCTTATAAATATATTGACGTCTATATTTGTATGATAATAGTTAACTAGGAGAAGGACGTAGCAGTGAATCTTAGTTAATGGAACCTTAGGAATTAAACTAGATTAATTAATCACGAGGGTAGTTTAATTGTCTAGGGGTGGTCCTTGAGTGGAAATTACGTTGAATTAATGTTCTTAATGGGTTTAGATTAGTGCATGTAAGAGACCATCGAGAGATAGGGCATGCATAGTCTAAATACACGTACTAAACCTTGATCGTGAGAAGTTAGTACAAGATAGCGTAACATCCTTGAAATTGTCATGAATTCGTTATTATTGTGGATGCCTAATTTCTATAAATACGTTATATATACCTTCAATCTCAAGTTTGTAGAGTAATTGTTGTTAATTATTATTAGTTTAATTTACATTAAAATCCCCCCAATTTATAATATGTTTAGTCCAATTTAGTTAATAACAATTATTTGTTCTAGTACTTGTCCCTGTGGGATCGACCCGTATTTGCCATGTCTATGGCCACAATTGACACCGTGCACTTGCGGTATGTAAATTTGTTATCAAGGCATTGAGAGGCAAGTTTCTATATTTACCAATTACATCGAACTTCATCTAGCATCACGAAGTCAACACCAAAAGGAAGACCTTTGTCTTGAACATTCTAACATTCTTCACGAGATATCATAGGAGCCATTTCCAAATTCCAACAAAAAAAACGGATATCTCGACATTTAAGTCAAGAAGCCAAAAACTGACTAGAAGAGGCTAAAACTCATGCTCACCAAGAAGCAAGCAGCAGTAAGGAACCCGAGTCATTAGAAGTACAACGCGGTTACTTCTGGAGGGTGGAGAGCTTCTCAAACAACAACAAAATGTCCATCAACTCCTCCACTCCACAACTACCCTAGTAAGTATTGCCAGAGGATTCTCACAAGCTCTGAACCACTATCTTTTCGAGACACAAAAATTTCATCTCCGATTTTCACATTCCCAAAACTCGGGACTAGCTAAATAAATTCCATGATTAAAACCCAACCCAACCAATTTTAGAAACCAGCTAATATCACCAATTCACCACTCACAATGCAAAACTTACACAAGAAGCTACCAAAATCATGATATATAACAATACAGCTACACATTCACAACACACGAAGCATAAAATTAACCATGAATACGAAATTGATCAAAGACAACAATGTACCTCAAGAATGTCAATAGCGCGAAAAGCCCCGATTTTGATGAGCTTCTTAGTGATATCCTCCTCAAACATAAGCTCAATAGTCTCTCTAAAAACACCCAAATCCTCAACATCAGGCACCTCAATCCTCCAAAACCCACCTCGCTTACTACTATCATTATTATTATTATTATTGCTGCTAATCAACCCATTAAAAACCTCACTATTCTCCTTCAAAACCCTAGAATTCACCTCCAACACCACACACCCACCTCCAATCTTCCCCTTCACGCTCAATCTCACATCATACTCCTCATACCCACACTCATTTCCATCATCCTCCTCCTCCAGAATCCCTCCCATCACAGGACCCACCTCCACCTCCACCTCATCTCCCGGGGGACCCACATTGGTAGAAAAGATCGGGTCATCAATTGGGGAAACCCGACCCGGAGAGAGAATCTTACGCGGGTCAATCCGACCCACTAAACTCAACCCGGATTTCGCGCTCTGGGGCGAACTTGGGAACGAACCCAGTGATTTCGAGTGGGTTTCGGATGCGGGTTTCGGGTAAGTTTTGTAGGAGAGAGAAACTAAGGTTTCTGGGGATTTTGGTGGGCTTTTAAACGAACAACACCATGAAGATGAAGAAGATGAAGATTGGGGCGCTGGTTTAGTTGATTTGCGACGAGTTTTCTGGGGATTTTTGCGGTGTGATGAAGAAGCCATTGATTGATGATGAAGAAATTAGATTGAATTGATTGTGAAAATTAGGGTTTGTGGGATTTCTATGGAGGAGAGAGAAAGGTGTGAGTGAGTGAGGTGAGGTAAGCAGAGAGGGGAAGAGTGTGAAAGTGTGATGAGAAAGATTCTGTGTTGGATTTGTTGTTGTTATTTGTTTGTTTGTTTGTTTGTTTGTTTTGTTGTTGTGTTTTTTTTGTTTTGGGAAATTCAATTTTTTCAGAGTAGTTTTGACTAATTTTGGACCAAATTTTGATTGTTCGCTGTGAATATTTTGATGGAAGCAACAGATTTGGTAAAGTTAGTTGGGAAATGTGGGAAGATCTCAACGGTAATTTACACTTGAAAAATGGTACTAGTAAGCGAGTGAAAATTCTAAATTGATTGTCGCGTGTTGAGATTAATTTTTCAGATAGTGTCATAGGGGTAAAAAAGTTGTTTCTTTCTTTGTGAGACGAAGAGTGAGAGCATAGAGGAGGGTGCTAGTGAGGTGTTAAATAGTCATCACAGTCGACAATGTAAATGAAAGATTTTGACGCACATTACGATACTCCAAGGATAAAAAAGACTAGAAAACGTTATGTTATGATTATCGTGAACGAGTGAAAGAAGGTCGAAACTCAAGTCGTTGATGTGTCATTGTCAAGTGAGTGTACATCGTCAATCATTGAGAGAATATTCAGTAATGTACATTAAGTCAAGAATATAATAGCAATTAGAGACATGATTTGCTAATTAATTACCTATTTATTGGTTACGGAGTACTTACTAGTACTAAGTACTAGAGACCTAGAGTAGATCTATGAATCTATGATTTAAAAGTGGAGCCAATTGATATAAGTAGAAGGCAAGCAAGTTGCGTGAAAAGTTGTAAATATGAGTTGTGAATCTCGTGCTCTCATGCTCTATAGATGCCCATTTGTAGCTCTATGCACCTTCTACACTTTTAGTCCATTTTCAAAGCTAAAATCTAGCGGCACGTCTTTATGAAATATTAACATTTAGTTTGAATATGTGAGAAAAAATTCGAATTATGAAAAGTTCACTATTTAAGAGAACGAAAAGATGAAAATGACATATCATCCTTTTTGCATTCGTTTATCAATATTAACAACCCTTAACTTGTTGAGATAAAGGAAAAAGATGGATCTATAACGATTATAGTCCCTCTATTTTCTTCATTTGTTAACATTTAACTTGAATATATAAGAGGCTCGAGCTCGACAAATGAAGAAAACCAAGGGAGTCTCATCAAATAGCCAAGGCTTGACATATCGGGCCCAAAAGTCTGAAATTTCAAAACTCCAAAGTCCAAACCCATGGATGAGCTCCATGTTGTATACACAGTCCAACCCGATGATCATGGGCCCGAAGCAGAAAGGTCCAACTAAACGCAGGAAGCCCGACCCATTGGGCCATGTGCGATGGTGAGTATAAAAATGGAAGCTCTGCAGTCTGCAGAGACGGCGGCGCAAGTCATGACGGCGAACATAGCTTTGTCAGTCGTCCCTGCATGACACTCAAAGTCTCAAGCTTACCCTTTTTACCCTTCTCTTTCATGGAAGAGTCATTTTATATACTCATGTATTATACTTATACTAAGTAGAGTAGTGACAATGTCTTGTTGATCAATGCTTATACTACAACACACATTAACACACACGTGTTCAATTTATGTGTTGTTTACTTAAATGAAGAAAATAAGATTTCTCGTAGCATTATCGTTACCATTTTGATATAGAAATCAAAATCGTTGAAGTATAATGTTTGCATGAAGCTTTAGAAGTTATGTTGATTATATATAAACTGATTATCTTATAATCTGATTATCGCAATATATTCGACTTTGTTCACTAACACGAAATTAATAAGTGTATCTATACTCTCAAATATCAACGCAAATTTAATACTAAAACCATAACCAACCTCAATTTTGAGCTTAACTACCTTTGATTGGAATGATCATGGTCCAGACACACACAAATTCTTGAATTTTTGTAATGCATGTTTAATCAAAGAGAATGCTCGCTACTCGGATCCATAACTTTCGTAAATGGATAATTCACGTCCTAAAAAACAAAGAGAGGCACACACGCGTAGATCAAATAATGGAAGGCTCTTCCTACTAAGAATACCAGTTTGCCAACCGAATTAACTTGCCTTCACCTTCGTGTCACCTTACTATTCGATTTTTATCTAGGCACTGGCTGAGTAACAACACCTAATAACATTATTAATTTAGCCTTCGCTTTTCTCACCAACTGGCGGCCCAAAATATATAAACTAATAACAAATGTGGCAAATTGAGGAGGGTTTAATACTTATTCTACTCATTTTTACGCGATTTGATTATGTGATACGAGTAATATTTAGATACTTTCTTCGATTGATAGAGTTTGATTTCAAAGGTAGGCCAGAGTCCAATCTAAGAACATGAAAAATAATTGACGGAAATTCAAATCGCTACCTCACTAATGTGCATTATCGTCGTTTTAGATTATCGGACACTTGTTATAGTGTAACAAAAACTAAAAAATCTAATATTACTTCTTATACGAGAAGTCGGCGCCCAAAACATAAAAATTGAGGATGATAATATAAATCAATTGTACAACACAAAAATCATCACGTTTGTCCCACTTTAAATCGTTAAGAGTTTCACTTGTTCAAGTTCCTAGTACAACATTTGATCAACAGCCGCCACGTGTAAAATTGAGCCCATACTAGACTGCCACGTATACACAATCATTTGGTGTAACATAAAGTTTCTGTTTTTGGCGCACCGGCTTAAGCCATTATGTACATCTATAAATAGAAACTGTGGATATCATAATCAGACCTCATTTACAACATTCTTCATTATCTCGTGAAACAAAAAGAAAAAAAAAGATACAAATCCTCATTTTACTCCGAGAAAAAAAAAAAAAATTGGCAAGAGTAACTATGGCGCGAATCGATAGAAAACCATCAATCGAAACTGAGCCTCGCACTCTAGATTTCAGACAAATTGACATTGCTAGGGTACGTTTTTATGTGGTCTACGGTCTACTTATATAGTGTCACAACTTCCAATTTCTAAGCTCTTACTCTATTGTATATGTTCATGTATATTGTCGTTTAATCGTTTATCTGTTACAGTTGTTGGAATTGATAATTATGGTAGGTTAGAATAAATACTCTCTCCCCGTTCCAATGGGATGTTGGATTTTGTTTTTGGAACAAAAATCAATATATGATGGGGTAAATGTGGGGGAGAGGAGAGAGAGAGATAGAAAATACCCACAAAATCAATAAAAGGTGGGTAGATGTGGGGCAACTTGAGGGCATTATAGTAACTTTACAAAGACCAAACCCCCTAAATAAGGAAAGGCCAAGAAATGAACGAAACAACCCAAAATGGAATAGTCCAAGTATTTATCGGAACGGAGGGAGTAATTTTATTTTTTATTTTATTTTTTTTTTAATTTTTTTTTTGAGGTCGAGGGAGTAATTTAATTTGTATCGAATTAGTTATGAAAACGAGATAGCGTTATGACTTATTAGATGGTATGCGTTTGAATATTGAATAAAGAATGCTAAGAGTGTCTGTGGATATGGAATTGGCAGGAAGTAGCGTTGTACGTGGTACATACGAGGTCAAGGGAGGAAGCTTGTCAGATATTTACCGAGGTGCGTATAACGTTTGGTAGCCAAAAATTTGGTGAATAATGGATAACTCAATATATACCTTTGTTTTTTTTATTGTTAATTAACATTTGGTTTAAATACATGAGAAAATTGCAAATGAAAACGTTCACAATCCAAATAAACGAGAGAGTACTATGGACTGCCAACGTTATATGTAATGGACTAATGGGTGCGTCATAATTACTAATTTAGGCTTATATGTGTTGCAGGGTTTGGAACCTGTGGAGACACCGGACAGTCATTCAACCGGCACGAAAGCGAAATGGGGCGAGTATTCAGACGATGATGAAGATGATTATTCATATTCATCCAGTGATCAAGGGAGAATGAAAGAGGTGCTAACTGCGCCATTTTAAGACACTTCTTTTTGTAGTACATGAGCTCCCTAGTCGACGGAGATTTTTTGGTGTTACTTTTATACCAGCTTCCACAATGTTTCTTGTACATATGTGTTCCTGTGGTTATTGAAGAATTGAGTTTGTTTACCAAGCTTTTATCAGATTCGAAAGTAGTTTTTTCACGTCTGTATTACGTATTCAAATCATAACGCGAAATATCTTATTAGTCTGACTACCTTTGGCCTGCTGTATCTTCTGAATGGACCGAGTCTCATAGTCGTAGATCGACTATTCAACAGATCTATGTTGTTTTGAGTTTTCGCTTCCAAGACTTTGTACCTGGTCATGTTGGCACTCAAACGAGATGGTTCTGTCTGATCCAGTCTTACAGAAACAGTCCTGGTAGAGAACGTGAACATGAAGAATTCAGAAACATTGGCGGTAATTATAATCACTGGAGCATCGTTTGATGCAACAAACGAATATGTGAGGCGTAACAGGGGAGGGAGAAAGCATTAGCAATAAGCTAGTAACACAAAGCAGGTGAGGACTGATGTACTCGAAGTTAAGAACTTTCCTGTATTCGATATAGAGTTATAAACACAGGAAAACAAACAGTACAAATAAACTTAAAAGCACGGCTCAGAGTGGTAGCGTGCATATAGCTGATGCAGATAAAAGAGTTGAGTGTCATCACTTCATTGCCAAAGGGCAGAAAAGAAATAAAAATTAAACAAAGTAAATAAGATAAGATATCAGCTGCCGGTCTTCTTGCTCCAACATCGGTGTCAGGCAAAGACGTAAACAGAGGTCTTTCGGGTGAAGTACCTCCAGGACCGGCAGAGCAGCCAAGAGGCGCAGCATGTGATTATTCCAACATCGATGTTGGACAGAAACCACAATAAACGTATTTCTTTCGAGGTTCGACAGCAGCAATCAGAGAGCCACTGCGCCTTATAACATACGAGATTCTTGAAAGTTCCGTTACACATGGACATTACAAGAATCTCCCTTTCAGTCATGGAGGTCATTCAGCTCCAGAAAGCACTCATCAACCAAGTACTGGGACCAATCAAAGTCATCCCCAGAGGAGGAAATCCCAGCAGCTAAATCATCCAACCCATTGAAAATTTCGGTCTCAGGAGCCTGGTTACCGTCGCCCTCAGTAAACCTAGCAAGCAACATGTCAAGCTCATCTTCCTCAGTTTCAATGGGTGGCAGTCCCTCCATTGCAGCAAAAGGTGGCTGCTGTGCTGTAGATGGCGTTGAGGGACCAGCAGAGTTGTGACCAGCTACAGTACTCGAAATGACAGAACCATTGCGGCTGTAAACAGCACCCACAGCAATTGGTTGCAGAACCTGAGTATTCAGATTACTGGTCGCCAATGAGACAGGGTTCCCATCAGCAGTACCACATCCCTCAGGGTGTAGAACAAGTCCACGGTCAGGCTCCAAATTATCGTCATTATCACTGTCCCACTCTTCTTCCACAAAGGGGGCCCCATAGCTTTCACCATTTTTAGGCCCTAAGCCACTCTTCTCGAAAATCTTACAAATCACATAGGAATCTTGAGCAACACCCTGCTCCGAAAGAATCCTATCCTCCAACCTGTATTCATGCATCACCCAATCTGTCCTGTCTCCCTTGGGTGCCTTTCCCTGGTGGAAAATCAAGGTCTTGATCTTCCCCACAGGGCGGTTTTGATAATTAACCGCTCTGTCATTCCCCGTTGACTTCCAGTATCCATGTATTGTGGCTCTGTTAGATCTTCCTCCATTGGGGTATTTCCTATTTCGTGGGCATAAAAAGTACCAGTTCCGATCCCTCGTCTTTAAGCAGGCTTTGGCAGGAAGTTCCCAGGGAGCAAATTTGTAAACATCAACCTCAGACATCATTTGAGGACCAAGTGATTTCCCCAACACAGTCCTTTTCAAATAAAACATAAAGAGTTCCTCATCGGTCGGGTGAAACCGGAAACCGGGAGGAAATGACTTGCTACCCATCAGAGCATCCATTGCGTATGAGCAACCAAGAACAAAATGATCTCTTCTTACTAAACTACTTCACAGAGTTATCGAGTTGGCTAAATAGCAGCAAATATCGGCAAATGATTGAAGGATGTACAGTCGGAAAGCAGCAGAGCGCTAAGCAACAAGGGTGGGAAGGTTGCACGTCAGAGAAACAAAGCAGGCGGAAAGCTAAAAACTGCAGATGGTGAAAACGTGCAACCAGGAATAAAAGCTAATGTGAAGTAGCAATGGCAGAAGGTGAAGAACGTACGAAAGTAGCGCCTGCTTAAAGACAACAAGAGATTTACGAACCCCACCACCGTCCCCTTTTCATGAAACAGAAGTCAAACAGAAGAATCCACAACTGCTTCTTCTTCAGGTTGATAAAAGACATGGAGGCCTGTAAATAGTTGATAGAAACATCAGCTATCAAACTCAAAAACCAACAGACAGACAAAGAAGCCACAAAAAATGGCCGAGGAGTGACAATCAGATCCAAATAACAAAGCCAGCATACAATCAGGCGATAATCATTTATACATTTCTGATTTTGTTTCCACACAACGACAGCTCACAGACCACGAGCAACGCAAAACCCCCAAACAACGCAGACACGGGGACACCAACAACCAAGTAAAGGAACCCGCTAAACACAGGTCAACAACCCAAAGGCCTTCGCTACCACGAAAGGGGATACAACAACCCGACAATCAAACCCAAAAACAACACAACAACAATACTCTAGTTCCTTGAAAGGTTTCGGCTATGGCAAGGTAAGAGAAAGTCGGATGTATCGCTCATCGAATCAAACCCACGATGACCCATCATCACAAATCCAAATGCTTGACTCACAATTCACCAACAATAAAATCGAAATACGACTCCCAAATCCCAATCAATAAGATTCAGAGCTTTCACTCATCAATTAAACCCCAAAAATGAAAATCGGGTCAACCAACAAACGATCCATATTCAAAATCCAAAAATAATTGCTACCCAGAATCAACCACCAAACCAATTCGATAAAAATGATAACTTTAACCCTAAAATCAAACAATCAAACAAAACCCACAAACAATCGAACGAAAAAACCCCCAAGATCGAGTCAAAATCCAACCAAATTAACGATCAATCAATCAACCAAAACCCTAAATACAATCACCAACACATCATCAAAAACCAATACAATTAAACCAACCAACACACAATCAAATCAATTAAACAATCAAAGAATCAAAACCCTAATTTTTCCAATCGGAAATCAGAAACCCTAATCTACTAACTCAAATCAAAGTCAACAGAAAACATGAAATTAAGCACAAATTGGGGGAAATTAAATTGGGGGAAACTAACAGAAGGAGGAGAAGAATAAGAGACGGACCTAAAGAGCACGAGGGGAGGAGGAGCACGGTGGCGAATAGAGAGCGAGGCGGAGGGGGTGGAGAGAGAAAATTAGGTGAGAGACTGCGGTATTAAAAGTGAGTGAGA
Source organism: Spergularia azorica (assembly GCA_038382645.1). NCBI lineage: Eukaryota > Viridiplantae > Streptophyta > Magnoliopsida > Caryophyllales > Caryophyllaceae > Spergularia > Spergularia azorica. Next base: position 5,870,405 of record JBBYHQ010000013.1, read on the forward strand.
AAGTAAAGGTTTTTTTTTTGAGAGGTTTTATATTGTAATTTATTGAAGCTGAGAATGGGGAGTGGTTAAGGCTTGTAGAGTAAGCTTCCTTCTCATTGGCTGGTTGACCACATACTCAAAGACTTTTCTACTCTTTCTAAGTATTATTTTTTCTAAATCAAAAATTGTGAGAAAATTTAAAACAAAAAAAGTTTAAATGAAAAGAAGGTGACTGACTAGATTCATTCATGTGTGGTTTTTTCACCTTGGATTTGATAGTTTATTTCATTTAGGTATGATTTCGAAATTAGCTAATGTAGCGTTTTGTTTATTTTGTTATGAAAACTGATTTTTCCATAGTTCAAGGAAAATGGAATGAGTGGTTTCTTACAAGTGTCACGCTACACGAGTTCACTAGTTGGTGTGACACGGAGTATTAGGTATGCTACTAAATACCATCCAACACAACTATAACGAACATTGTGTTGTGTTTAACATACCTCTAAGATAGAATAACAGTTTATCTATACTTATCTATTAATTGTCTATCATTTGAGCCTACGTGGCAGACTCCTAACAAAAACGCCTATGTGTACAAAAAAAAAGTCAGGTCACGGGTGAGTTGTCGTCCCACATTTTGTCGTCATATATCTCCTCCACGTCACTTAGTGTAGATATCTCTTTGGGCCAAACAAACAAAAACAATCTGTGCGCGTGCTTCTTCAATTAATCAGATGTCAGGGTAATCGAAGGGCCTCTTCCTTCTTGACTTTTCTCCTTTCCTCGACATTATGAACCAGTGAAGACTGTTCCGTTCGTCTGTTCTCATTCCAAAAACGCTCATATCCCCTCACCATTTTATATTCTTCTTGGAATACTACATCAATTATGGCATTCTATCGTGATCCTGCGTTTGTATTTAGTCCTGGCACATTTGGAATTCACAGGAATCATGCATGATCATATCGAGGTGAATCCTCTGATCTTGATGCTAAATTGCTTATTGTATTACATCTGTTTTACGTTCATCTTATCCTCATAGAATTTTGTTTGCCCACAATAGGATTTTTATTTAGAGACCTGACAATTGGATTTGCAAGCTAATTGGATTTATATCGCCATTTTTTGATTTGTGTAATTGTGTACATTTGCTA
>JBBYHQ010000013.1:5871637-5889442 GCA_038382645.1 Spergularia azorica
AGCTCTTCTTTTCGTTATACTTTTCAAAAATAAGTTTGGCTTGAAGAAATAAAACTAATGAGTATTCAAAAGAAGCCTATTAATATGAGACGATCGAGAAGTCTACATAAAAATGGAAAAAAAAAAAGGGCTTTTTGAGGAATTTGGTTCCCGATTCGAAAATAATGTGGGTCAAGGCTCACAGTCCATCAACTAATATTAGCCCAAATTACAAAAATAAATGGATCCGATAAAATATGGGCTTCTGACAAGCTCGGGTCCAACAAATCATAGTGTGGAGTTGTTGACTAGCCCTCCGAGGTTTTGTTTTGTCGGCTCTCCGTCACTTCACTTGTAAGCTGTAGCAGCTTTGAATTAATTGAATGAAGAAGGATGACATTATTCTTATTTTTCCAGATTTTATTTTATTTTATTTTTGAAATATATTGAGGAGAAAATTATTGAATTGAGTACAAACTCGAACAAGTAATTCCCCTTGGGATTATCATGTAATTTACCTCGTTGCGGAACTACCTGTAGAAAGTAAATACTCTATTACGATGTTCCGCGACTTATACGTATCTATACGTGATGGACTTTGTGTGGTTCTATACGGGGCGCATGAACATAGGATATTTTGTGATGCGATTGCTTCACAATTTAGTTAACAATGCAATGTAGTCATGTAGATTATTAGAGACAATCATTGATGGTGTTTTTTTTTCATTAAGCATGTGCCTAATCAACCCAACTATCTAATTATGCAAAAATCTTCTGATTCATTTCACCGAAGATCCACATTATCTAAAAATTAATTAAATCAACCATGCTTCCCTCATGACAATTTACATAAACTACTGATGATCTCATGATCGTGCTTGATCTTCTTTCTTATTTTGAATATTTTCCTCCCTGATCCATATATATATTATCCATCATGCATGTACATTGTATATTGGATATATAACGAGAATGAGAAACAAATAAAAGTTGATTTCATCAAGTTATGAGCAAATTGCATTTTTTGAAGTGACACACATAAAAGTGACGGTCCTTGTAGATTTAAATTTTGCAATAACATCTATCAACGGTTGTGATGATGACATTTACTTAGTGCTTTCACCCTCATCATGTGAGTAATATTTTTTAACCAGATTATGGTTTTTGGTGGAGTCTATTATACGGAGTAGTTAACATCGATCTTAAAGTACGTGTCCAAAAGATGTGAGTCATTCAAAAATGAATGATGGGGCGTACAAGCTATGATTCTAGATCTTTACCAATAAGATTTGTAACGTACCCCTAACTAAACGACGTGCATACAAATGAAACCAGAAACTTGAATTCATATGTTTTCCCGTGGCAACGAAACGATCACTTTTAAAAACTTAGGAGAGCGTGAATAATGTACTCCCAAAACTCGCAATTCATGTGTTTTCCCGTGATAACTTCGGAGCGTGAAAGTTGTACTACTACTTCGACTGTTCCACCTCCATATAGCATTTTCAATCAACCAAACAATCATCACTGCTTTAATCACTGCTTCCCATTCGAAACGTGAGCATCTAGTACACTTCCAACTTCTACTACACTCCTCACTACCACTCACATGAATTAACAAGCAACACACACACACAGACACAAAAAAAGATGCTTTCTTTATAGATTTAGCATGCGCAAATCTTACAACCAAATATCACAAAAAAGATTGAAACTTTTATATAATCAATCTGTATCTGTATTCAATCCACACCCATAAAACACGGATCTAAATATACTCTTCCAAATTTAATAATAAAAATCTTGAAAAAAACATTCAACAAAGAGTGACAGTATGTATTTCCCATGTCAGTAATAATAATAACACATTAACACTTCAAATCTTCAATATCTGGCTTTTTGAGTATTTTTTTGATCCGATTGATACTCCCAAATCACATTGTTCATTTGGGCAATCTGAATTTTATGATTATATTTTTTGGGTATATAAACATAATACACATTTCTGTATTTCTGTATACAAATAAACCCAATTCAAGTTTAGTAGGAAAAAAGAATGGATTTTGGAAAGTGGGTATTTGTGGGATTTTTGTGTTTGTTGAGATGGGGGTTGCTTGTTGTACAAGGGTTTAGTTATGCAAATGTGAGCCACATTTCATTTTTGGAGACTTATGAAGCTTCTGATAATGCTGCTGCTAATCAATTGATGGTTCCTCTTACTCTTATTCCTGCTGCTGCTGAGAAGGGTGCTGGTAATGTTACACTCTTTTTTTTTAGTGTATAAACTTTATAAGTTTGTTGGTTGGTTGATTTTGATGTTTTTTAGGATTTTATTTGTGAACTGATATCTTGTTTGAAATTTTATGGCGTACACAAGACGGTTACTTGACGACGATTCGTGTTAGCCGACTCCAAATCATTGTTGTTTTATCAGTTTTATTTTATTATTTTAGGTTATAAGATAAAACTTTATGTTTGTTGATTAGTTGATTTTGATGTTTGTTAGGATTTTATTTGAAAGCTGATATCTTGTTTGTGTTTGTATCAACTTTTTGTTGTCTGATTTGAAGTTTTCAGATCTTTGTTCTGAGAAATTCATGCATAGGATGTCTTTTCTATAGTTTGGGTTTGTCTATGTTGTTTGTAAAGTTTTCAACTTTATGTTAAATTTGGATAAGCTAGCTGAGTAGATGCTAGAAATGAGTTGTAAGTTAGGAGCCTAGAATCACAAGTTTTTATGGCTCATTTTGCAATTTGCTGACACCATGTAAAAAGAAGTGTATTGATTACAATAGGTGTACAGAGTACCATGTCACTGCACTCCATAAGTCCATAGCCTATCATGGGGATTGGGGAACATACTGATTTGTTTTCCTTACAAATGTAAGAATTTAGAGGCATAGTTCGTAGCGGATTGCAAAATAGAAGTATTTGGTTGAAGGATTACGAGGGCGTGTTATTTCGAGGGAATGCTAGAATGTCTGCAGAATGTTACTCTCCTGTAAATTGCATTTCGGCCTTCCGGGTAGAGCCGGGAAAGATCACTATTCTATTTGGCTTTAAGTTGGAATATGATGAGAAATCTGAAAATTAGTCATTGATTTAACTGTTCTTGTTTTATATAGAAGTAGTAGTAAGTTGATGCTATTCTCGACTTAATTACATTTTAAGCCATTCCGAATAACTCGTGTTTTCAACACTGCATCGACCCCCTTTACTTGGCCATAGGTGGAAGCCTTGGAGTTATCAGGCTCCTCATGTGTTATCAAACAGATACACTAATGTAGCTCTATCACCAAGATGACTTTTTTTGGGTTTATCGCTGACCATTGCACTATTGCATACTTTTTCCCTGTAAGAGTGTAAGACCAAAGTAAAGCAATCAAAGAGTCGGAATTTCAGTGCAGTTACTTGTTTCTGAGCTCAGACATCAACTATGAGCTTTTGTGCTAGTTTTTCATTGTGTCATTGTGAAATTACCATTCAATTTTCTTTTTAGAACTGATATCCTTATGTTTATTGTGCAGTTTGCCTGGACGGTACGTTGCCTGGTTACCATTGGCATCGCGGGTTTGGGTCAGGGGCCAACAGTTGGCTGATTCAATTGGAGGTTTGTGCAGCTTAACTCTTCCTTTTGAGTTTTGCCTTCCCTTGATTGCACTTAAAAGTGTGCTGAATTCCTATATGTATACATCACTAGGCATGAGTATTAGAATTACAAAATAGGTTGACAAGTATAACAACCCTGTTCAAAGGCTAGCAAAGACTGCATTCATACCCACGACTCCCTCGTTTCCCCAAACTTTGTATTCTGGTTCCCAAATTAGGCAATTTTACATCAGTAATGCAGTAGAAACTGCTATAGGTGAAGTCAAAGTAGTGTTTGTGATGTTTCATAGTCATATATACTTTCCATTGCAAAGTCTGTGTGTTTGCAAAATGTAATATTGTCTTCCTCTGTATGATTTCACTGTCTCTGAAGGTGAGGCTTTCTGTTTTGATGCCAAGTTCGGTTCCGAGCTGGAGTTGTTTTATATTGATCCTGGTTTTGGTAACTTGTACAGGGAGGAGGATGGTGTAATAACCGCAGAACATGCGTTTACCGTAAAACAACTCGACGTGGCTCATCTAACTATATGGAAAAGCAGCTAGCATTTACCGGAATATTGAGCAATAAGCCTGAGGAAAATCCAGGTCTATATTTGCTCTATCATCCTAGAATCTTTCCCTTTTTGCTTTAGATTCAGAGCGTCTAATTTGATGCATAAGTGACTACTTTTGTTATGTTTTTCCTATCTTATGAAGGTTGTTGTTTGTAATGCAGATTTTTACAACTGGAACAGGGTAAAAGTTCGATATTGTGATGGTGCATCCTTTGCTGGAGAAGGCCAAGATGAGGTGCGTTAACTATATTTTTCACTTCCTAAAACCATTTGGTTGTGTCCTTCTAATGCTGGTAAAGTTTGAGCTGACTAACATATCCTGAGCTCCAAAGTAGCAAAATGGCCGTACCCTCACTAAAAGAGGGATGAAAGTCTGAAACCAATATTGTGTACTTTGTTAGAGGCTCATCAGATAAACTTTCTTCTTTGTGCTTTCGTGAGCATGTGAAAACTGTTGTAACTTTTTTTGTAGGCCAACAAAATGTATTTTAGAGGGCAGCGCATCTGGTCAGCTGCAATGGAAGAATTGATGGCTAAGGGAATGCGTTCAGCAGACCAAGCTCTTCTCTCTGGTTGCTCTGCTGGTGGTCTAGCATCTATATTGCACTGTGATGAGTTTGCAGAGTTGTTTTCAGGACATACAAAAGTGAAGTGTCTAAGTGATGCAGGGTTATTCCTTGATGCGTAAGTAACTTTTATAGTAAAACACCCGCTTGATTTTCCCTCTTTTATGTATGGTCTTTTTCAGTATATCATTATCATTTTTCAGTACTCTAATATTTAGGCAGTTTATTGTTCTGATGACATCTAATCCTTGGTATTCAGAATGGACGTATCCGGTGGGCACACTTTAAGGAATTTCTTCAACGGCGTGGTTACATACCTGGTAATAGCCCAATTGTAGAAGAGTTTTATCTTAAATAAACTAAAAAACTGCCAGTATGACAGACAGTCTTTTAATCCTTTTTAAACTCAGCCTAGAAGATGTAGCTAGGATGATAGTCGCCACTCTTCATTTGTTCTTGGATACTATTGTGGTAATTCAGAGAAATCTCAAAAGCTGTTCAAACTCATAATGTGGATACTGTATGCTTGTTAGTTGGCGGGTAGCTGTGATTTAGGGTATTCTGTAACCAACTTTTGAAAATTCAGATATGTCACGATGTCAGTGTAATATTTGCATCTTGTCTGCAAACTTTCTGACATTACACTGACATAGTGACATATCTGAACCTTTTCCTAGACAAGAGAGGGATGTGAAACCAAGAAGTAATATCTTATGCCGCAAAAAAGTGAGAGTCTATGACAAGTGGTGTCCTGTTACTAGTGACTCAATCTTACAAAAATTTGCTTGCTTGATTCAAGATTGAATGTTCAGTGAATCAGTGCCCATATCTAAGCCCAGGGATTTTCTCTGACGTGAGATGGGTAGGGAATCTTAGTGTTCAAGGAGCTTCCATTCTAATGGACTTGTTAATAAGCTCAGCCTTCTTTCACTTGTTTATGTAGGCATAGACATAGTATCATTTTTCAATTAAAATTAATAAGATGGTATATTTATCTGTCTATATTGCCATGCAGGGTGTTGGGAAGAACTTGCCTCCTTCCTGTACTGATCACTTAGATGCAACTTTGGTAATTCTTTTCTCATATCTTTAGTCTATGTATAGTGGCATAAAAGTTTGTGCAGACCTTGTTGGACCTGTCTTAACGTGTGTTTCTGTGTGTTCAGTGCTTTTTCCCTCAGAATTTGATTGCCAACATCAAGACACCTCTGTTCATTCTGAATGCAGCATATGATGCATGGCAGGCATGTTGATCTAGACTACTCCATTTGAAACCATATAAGTTCATTGTTTTTGTCGTTCACGTTTGACTGAGTAAGTGTCTGCTTATTGTTGTTTATTAGGTACAAGCTAGTTTAGCTCCAAAATCAGCTGATCCTCATCATCTGTGGGATCAATGTAAAATGAACCATGCACGCTGTTCTTCATCACAAATTGAGTTCTTTCAGAGTAATTTCTGCCCCTCTCTAACTGACAATAGGTTTTTTTTAGTTTCTGGACAAGTTTTTGAGACGTTGGCCTTTTTCCATGCAGAATTCAGACTTCAAATGCTCAACTCGGTAAAGGGTTTCACGACGTCCAGGTCAAATGGGTGGTTCATTAATTCTTGCTTTGCTCACTGTCAATCAGAGAGGCAGGACACATGGTTTGCTGATGACTCCCCTGTTATGCAAAATAAGGTATCTGAATTATATCGTTTCTTTTCAGTGAATAGAATTCTCTTTACACCACACCAATTAGAAAGCTCAATCAAACTTTAAATTGTCTCTGATTTTGACATCTGAATATCATATGCAATCTTTGACCCCCCCCCCCTTTCCCAAACTTAAAATTCGTCAATCGAATTGCGTTGATTTGAAGTTCTCTTGTTTTGCTTAATACATGTCAATTGTATATGCAAGTGATAATTGGGCGGTTTGTGATAGGAGCTGATTGTGGGGAAGGGCTTATGAGCTTGCATGTGCTGTTGTTGGCCAGATTAGTTAGAGAAGATTACATAATAATACAAAAGATTCCATGTTTTAGAACATAGGATTTGACTCTGGATCATCTTTGTCATTCCCTGGCCTACAGATGTATTAAGGAGATTGCACTCCTTGACTAGACTTTAACAATGATTGATTTCGACGAGGATTGATTTAGGAGTGCAGTAATTACTTATAGTGATGGGAATTCAACTCTTAGGTCTAGGCCTTCTGTGATTTATCAATGTACTCGTTGCCACCCGAATATATGCTGATTGTGGATGACGAGATCATGAGTATAAAGAAAGATCAGCCTAGGAAAATCTTGGGTCTGTTGTAGTGTTGTGTATGAAGGTACCGTACCAGTAAACCCAGTACAATGTATGACTATACAAGACACTTCTAATTAGAGCAACAAGGGCAGGAAAGCTCCTATAATTAGCATGGTTTACCTTGGGTTAATCTGATCTTTATCCTCTAAATATAATACCCTGTAGTCATACTGATATTTGTGTGCTACACTGCTACGTTTAAAATTTGTTTGTAGATTGATGTCTCAGGAAATTGCTTACGTTTCCTTGACGTTTCACAATTTTGCAGCCTGTGGCTCTAGCTGTTGGAGATTGGTACTTTGATCGTGTATCTACCAAGCTCATTGACTGTGCATACCCTTGTGACAATACTTGCCACAACTTGATTTTTCGATGATTCTGACCAATCTCCGGCAGTCTCACCTGTAGTCTCATCCAACAAATTGATCCATCACCACATCTCTTTGCTGCTATTGCTGGTACACATTGAAGTCATCATACTATTCGATATTGTTCAGTAAACAGCCATAAGAATGAAGGTTTATGGATAATGCCTTAGATTATCGCGCAAAATGTATCATTAGTGGCTGCGTTATTAGGGCAGTCGTATAGCGTGGTTCTCTTTATTTGATTACCAGATTCAAGGATTATCGGTCTGTAAGCTTATTCATTCAGGAATGTTGAAACTTTTTAACTCTTTCCTGAGTAATATTCAAGGATTATCGGTCTGTGAGGCATATGAATCAACAGCAGATACATGTTTGATTTTTCTGACCTCAGCTTCGGTATAGGGACGACACCCGTTCAGACACACCGTTTTTTCGTTCCATCACGCAGGAGAGAGTGTCAAACCTGAGACCTATCGTATCTATTAGTTCCTTGACGGGACTTTCTCGACGAGTCTTGATAGATGTAACCTACAAGCTATAGTATGATGCAGCTCCGTGTATTGATTAATTTTTTGATTACCACTTTCTTCCCTCACTCAATTTCATACACTTGCAAAGGACAGCCGCCAAAAACCGTAAAAATTCTTGAATATAAAAGACAGATAATTAAAAGAATTAAAGAATCGTAAACAGCTAGCAAATTAAAGTCATACAAGAAAAGGTTAGAAAAAATGTGAATAAAAATAGGAAAATAGCCGCCTTTATGATTTATGTCCTCTCCCCTTAGACGATAGTATATACACTATATAGTAACCAAAATATGATTCTTGGGCCAATAATAATACGACTACTACTATAGTTTATCCTATACTACAAGTTTGCATTCAAGTTATGTAGGACCTTAACCTAAGAACATGAATGATCCCCAATTATTTGCTTCACATGGGTCTCCAATTCAACAAAGACAAAAACTTTAGCATATACACATACATATACATTCATGCATTTCTTAACCAAATTTTTATTTGTACCCCCCATATCTTCTTTGTATCAAAGTCCCAAACTTTTTGCCCTTGGATCAACTGGTACGAAGTCGTGGAATAGGATAACGTCGAAACTTGTTCTAGAAAACTTAATTCATGCTCATTTCCGTTTGAACAATCGAGCTTAAAAAGAATGGGATAGTTAGCTCAATAGTTATTTTATGAGATACGTCATACGTACTCATGCATGGATCACTAAACCGAATTTTATTTGTTATTCACCTTTGTTACTAATTAGATTGCATCCCCATATTCGCTCATTTCTATACCCAATTCAATTTGGATCAATTGATACGATATTGTCCAGTAACACCTTACACCTAGGAAATGTAATAATGCCGAAAATCGTTTGAGTAGACTGAATCGTGAATTCGTGATCAATCTGATTCGAATAATCGAGTTTAGAAAAGACCGAATAGTTCAACCGTCATTTAAGAGATGTGAAAGTTTATGTTGTTATTGTAATACATCCATATATCCTATGATCATGGTGTATACGAATGCACGTGGGCATACACAGCCATATAGCCCCAAAGTGGCCCCTGAAGGACCCATATAGGCTTGTGAAAGGGACAATGTTGAGCCACAGTGCTCGTGCAATATACGCTTCATATTCACAACATGCAAGTCTACAACCCTCGCTCTTGTTGTCAATTCCATGTACGGAAACATCCTCTAATTTGTGGGGTGGTTGTGAGTAGCTTGCTAGTGAGAGACTAGTGACTTATTAGTGAGTAGCGACCCTTGTTTTGGAGGGCATTGGACGTTATGTCTGTTGACTATTCATATTAATTGGCATTGTTTGTAATTTCAAAATTTCAACAAGTAAATGAGACTTTGTTAAGATTTATTACTTCGTGTTACGTATACTGTATTTAATAGTGTAAGGACATCGGGTATATTTCTCATTCGTGCCGTCTTTGCTTTTCCTAGGTACATTTTCTTTCTTTTTTTTAATTTGAATGATTACAAGTGTATACTGAAATTTGTGTTTCTTAAAGGAAAGAAAAAAACTTGTGACTCATACACATGATTTTATATTAATAAAAATGGTTTTTGACTCTTTTTCTCTATTTTTGCGTAGTTCGTTGTAAACTTACACGAGTATTCAGCTTAATTGAAGTAATAAGAATTCTCACACAAGATATAAGATCAAGCTTTACAATTTGGATGATAAAGAAAAAGAAAACACTTAGGACAAGATAATTGTTTTGACTATGAATCGATAACTAGGGCACAAGCTTATTAAATCAAATTGCAAGCAATTAACATCAAGTCATCAATATATGTCTTCTCAAATTAAAGAGCAATTATCTTGCGCGTTATATTCACAAATTAGTGTGATAAAATCTGTGAAGCCAGCTTTTCACACATACATCACATTCACATAGGTGGGGAACAAAATATGCCAACTTTTACTACTTAATAATTAGTATTTCTAAGATCAAATCGTTCCTAGAAAGCTCTAATTTTAACAATATACTCCGTACTAATAGCTAGCTAGTTCTATCTAATCATCAACTAATTAATAGGTCGTCTTTTCTTCGTCTTTTCTTCCATCTTCCTGAGAAATGGCTGAAAATTGCTGTTTACAAACAAGGGGGAGGGAGCATATATACTACTCGTACTACACTAGTGATGTCAATAAGGCGATCATGGTACTAATATCTAACTCTAGACATAAAATCGTCTACATCAATATTGCTCTAGAATAGAAAAGAAAAATATAAATGCCGCTTAAGCTAAGGCCATGTTTGATAGGGCTTAATAAAAGTAGTATTCAGATCAGTTCAGAGTCATTCAAATCAGATCAGATCAGAACATAAATGCTCTAATAGCTATCAATGTATTTGGTCCATTATTGATACTAATTCGTTGAAATTCAATCAAATTTTCAACAAATACAGATCAGATCAGATCAGAGTCATTCAGATCAGATCAGTTCAGAAAGATGCAGTTCTATCAAACAGGGCCTAAGTCTTGCCTATTTGACTTTGAGTTTTTTTTCATACCAATGTGGTAAAGAGATGTGTTTTTTTATACCAATTTGGTCATTTGGCCCCGTTTCTTCTTATAGATGTCTTGTCATTTTTATTTTCTTTACTTTTTGAGTATGAATTATGAAACATCATATCGAAGAGTAAATTCAAACTAACGATTCAAAGTCGGGATACTATTTTTATGACACCCTGGCCTAGGATTTCATTTCAATCTAATAATTTCGTGGTAAAATTCACATATCATTGGACAAATAAAGGGATACGTCATATTATGAGTTTATGACTTGTCATACTCCGTATAAGACTTTCAAAGTCATAATTTTCTTAGTTTTTTAGTGCACAAACTTTTTAACCAAGTACGTATTAGCAGCCTGTGTCTCTAGTGTTTAGCATAACTATAATTTGGAAGTTTACTTGGATTGTCCTTGAAGTTTCAGCATCGAGGGAGACTTATTAGAGGACACCATCTCCTCCAGGCTTCCCCACAACCTGGGGGCCAAATTTTTTTTTTTTTATTAAAATAAATATATGAATGAATGATGATATAGGCAAAAAAATTGCCCACATGTTATTTAGTTTCTCTTGTAGAAAAGTTAGTAGCTAACTAGCTTGGCGACACCGTGACACTGCGCAAAAAACCAAAATAAAAGGAGAGAAGATAGTATTTGAACTAGCTGACAAGCATAATTTGACTCTTTAGAGCATGTATGGTAAGAGTGGCAAATTAGTAGCTTATTATGCATTCGAGAACTGGTAATCATTAATGGTGAGCTGGTAATATTCAAATATATATCTTTCTTTTATTGGTTTACTCATCTTTGAAAAAAAAATAAAAAGAGTAATGTAGCTTGAGTTAAATCCAAACAGACGGGTAGAATAATCATATTTGACTTATATATATATATATGCGTAATTATGCAAAATGGACCCTAGGAAAAAGAATGCTCAAGTAGGAGTACAAATGGTAGACAAATTGGTAGCGTATTATATACAGAGTATTCGAGAATTGATAATTATTAATGGTAAGCTGATAATCAAATAAAATCTTTGAAAACAGATCGAGTAGTATAGCTTGCGTTATATCCAAAAAACGGGCAGAATAATCGTATTTTACATATGCGTAATTATACAAAATGGACCCTCAAGAAGGAGTACGACTGGTCCTTCCTCTAAACCTTTAGGGACCTATGAATTATTACTTGATGCCGAAGGCCGCCTATTAGAATAACTGTTGACAAAAATGAAGTCTAATAAGTTAACTCCATTCTAAGAAATTTTCTTCTTGATCACAGTAGCCAGTAGGCCAAACAACCAAATTATACGGAGTAGTAAATACGAATATGATAAAAGTGGTATATTGGTAAAAAGGATAAAAAAAAATCTTTTACATAAAGTGACATGCATATAGTTATGAAGTCAACTGATTTCTTTTAAATTAAAGATCACTTGATTTTTTTTTTGTAATTACTATTATTTCTTTTTTCAGCCAATTTCTCAATTACATGCTCACAAAAACGAATAAGTCTTGTGTGAGACGGTCTCACACTAACTTATTGTGAGACCATCTTCCTTGATATAAATAGTGATCTCTTTTGCATTTTTAGTAACCATTATAATTTTTTTAGTGATTGTTTTAATTTAACATAATATTAAAATGCCCCATATAAAATGAGTAAATGAGTTCTTTAATAAATTATGTCTAATTATATATTTTGTGACCCTTTTAAATCACAACTTAGGTGGTTAAATCGTAAACTAACAAGATAACTAAAAGCAATACAATGGTCACAATGAATGTTAAACGGGTCACTTTTTAAACAACTAAATCCGTCTCACAATAAATTATCGTGAGACCGTCTCATATGAGACTTTGCCCACAAAAACCAATTTAGTTTTTTGCCCTATCACAAACCAAAAAAACATGATGATATATTACGTCTTTTTTTCCTACCCATGAAATGAGATTGACGTATGAAGAGTTAGTCACTTTTCGGTACGGTAGAAATAGGAAAAAAAATTGTTCATCCAGCTAATTGTATAGCTTTTTTTTGCTTTAGCCAAAAAAATCATATGGCTTGAAACATATAGAAGTTGCTATCTATCATATTGATAGCCATTGTCGTCCTTTTTACTTACTTAACTAGCAGGCCAAAAAGGTAGATTACTCATTATCTCCTGTGGGGATCAGAGGGCATTGTGACATTGTCCTTGACCTAGTGAAAATGCCCTCTTCCCTTGTGACGAACAACGTGGTATATACAAATTCTCGTATTAGACTGAAAGTAATTCTGTATTTAACTTAATCGGACCAAATTTGAACCTAATAATTAAGATCGACTTGAGATAAGCCAGAATTACAATTCACCTTTTTTTTTTTAACTCAGGTGTTTACTTTTCGGAAACCTGACTTAGGCAGACAACTAGACATCATTTTCTTAATTACGCTCATGCAGGATTATTATCTAGAACAATCATCTTAGCTAGTGTGCAGCTGTTTTAATGTATGAGACAGTCTCATATAAGAATAGTACGTTATTGGGGTGAAAGGGCGCGGTGTAAAGTAAAATTGACAACTCTTTGAGAAGCCAACAAGAAAGGCTCAAGTAGAAGTGGGACTTGAAGGAAAGGGGTTGTCAAAACGATGAAAACAATCGACATCTAAGAGGGACAATGATAGACACCCATTTAAGGACTATGGTTTCCTTTGAATGTTTGCACATATCAATTTAAAGGTTTTTTTTCTCACCTTTTTACAGAATTTTCTTCTTCTTGTGCTTCATCATCATAATCAATATGCCATATATCATAAAGAATTGTAATCAGGCCCAACTGAAAAAAGAAAGGAAGAGGATAAGTACTTGCATGCCGTGTTACGTGGACATGAGTCTTTTTAGCCTTTTGATTATATGTAGAGTAAGCATCAAGCTTCGTCACCAAACAATATTACATGCACCATATATGCAATTATTATAATGTCCTACTTAATTAGCTGTTCCTCAATAATGTTTACTCGGTTTTTAGACAAACTTAAGTCCCTATTATCTCAATCAGATTGTTGCATTGTACTTTAATTTGTCATTTCAATTCCTTTTCTCATGATAATTGTCATAACACTCATAAGCAAGGGTGCGTGCTGGAATAGACATTTCAATTACTCGAGAAAATTACTATTATTTCGTCTTTTAACCGATTTCTCAAATACATACAAACAACTTCAAAAAAAATTAATCGAGAAAGTTACCAAAATGTACCGTGAAGGTCCGAAGGACGACGCTTAAACAAAATACTCCCTACAATAAAATGCCAAGTATTTCATTAATTGAAAATAAATGTAAATAAATAAACATAAAAAAATAATGGGGGATTAATGTCGCTATCTTTCCTCGTAGATAGTCAGCTTTCAGAATAGTTGATATTAAAGAGGCTCATAATGTACGAAATACCCAGAATTTCAAATCAAATTCTTTTTATGGGAGGGCAGAAGGCTATTATCATTCCAAAAAATTATTCTGCACTTCTCTTGAGAGAGCAATAATCCAAATTTTATGTCACATGTTTATAGAGTGCAAACTAGCTAAAGGCCTTTTATAAGTGAAAATAACTTGTATAGTTATTACATATGTTACGTTCACGGTTCATCAAATGTGATAAAATGGTCACTCGGTCGCTCATACAGTAAAATGAGTCATTTTATTTGTAGATATGATCATTTACAACAATATGGGACGAGTCACTTTGATAACCAAATGGTATAGACCTATATATATACACCCTGTATTTTTACAATGTATTGTATTGTGGAGTATTTTGATGAACAAAATAAAAAGTTACACAATAAATAAATTTATTGTAGTTCAAATATTCAATCTCATACATTTTGTGTAGTATACCAATCAGATATATATCTAGATCTCACGATATAAACTTATATAAGATTAGTTATATTATTTGAATTTGTTAGGTGTTAGCACTCGATTGATGGTGAATTGGTGATACATAAACTAGGACAAAAAATGAGACAGAAAATCCGTATTGAATTTATAGATATGTATGTATGCATGGATCATATGGAGAACAAGTCAAGCATATAATTGTACCAATAATAATTCACACAAATAATATTCCATTAGCCCCCCTTTCCAAGAACTAGAAAATGTCACGTATATGGTCCTATTTACAATATGTAAAACCAAGAAAAAAAAAGTCAAAAAAAAATTAAAAAAATTCAAGACTTCTATAGCACACGTCTTTAGAAGATGAACCAGAAGATGAAGAAGATTTAAAATTGTAAAAGGAAAAAAAAATCTCATTGTTTTGTACTTCCCATTTTTAGCACTATTTTCGCACTTCCGATAATGATAAGTCGAGTCGAGCTGAATTGAACTGAACTGAATTCGCGTATATATGTATGTAACTTAGAAAATCTGACCAAAAGCTTCAGCAAGCCTTTGGAAATCCTTGTTATACATATCTGACCCATGGAAGCTTGTCAATGACGACGGCGGAGTTGACGGCGGCGGATTTTGTTGCCACCCGGAGGAGCTCGTAAAGGGTACAGACGCTTCCGTCTTAATATCACCGTAAACATGAGTAAGTGGAGTATGAAGATATTCGGACCATTTGATTTCATCAGGGTTCGAACCCTGGTCTAACCCGGCCGCATTCATGTTCACCTTATTATTACTATGATTATGATTTTGGTTATTATCAGTGAGTCCCCAAGAAAATGTGTCGTAGAAGGAACCGCCAAGGTTGTTGTTGTTGTTGTTGTTGTTAGTACTGGTACTGTCGTGGCTTGTACTGGTGGTTGTTGCGGTTGTGGTAGTGGCCGCGGCTTGATCACTGTGTTGGTGTTGATTGTGGTGGTGGTATGCATTATTGTTGTTTGCGGCCGAAATGAATGGGATCATAGATGGCATGATTGAGGATGGATTAGTGCAGTGAGTTGGGTCAATGTAAGATGTATTGTTGTTGGATGAGTTGAAGCTTAAAGCAGAAGCTTGGTTGTTTGTTTGGAACCCAAATGAGCCGTACAGTGTATCAGGGAAAAACTCATGGGTTGAAATCGATGTTGCGAATCCTGATGAATTGTTGTTGACGCCAAATGATGTGGAAGATGTCAGTGATGATTTCCCTGGGTGGTTGTCAGATTTCTTGTTGTTGTTGTTGACGGTGGTGGCTTTGGCCGCGGCCGAGTTGTTGTTGGTTTTGGTGGTGGTGTTGGTGGTGTTGTTGTTGCTGCTGTTGCTGTTGCTGGTTTTCTGTTTGTCTTCTTCATTGTTGTTGTTGTTGTCTAGCTCAGACAAAGGCTTGTGGGTGTTTGGGTCTATACCTCTTTGCCTAAGCTTCTTCTTCAAGCAAGAATTCCACAGGTTTTTAATCTCATTGTCTGTTCTTCCTGGTAATTGTGCTGCTATTTGGGACCATCTGCCCAAAAAAAAAATCAAAACAAAAATTCAGTTACTTTCAAGAAATTACTCATTGTAATTCAATATCATAGATATTTATTAGTCATATGAATGATGATATACACCCATTGGATTTTACAATGGTTAAAGAGGAGTCGTTTAAAATAAAACGTTAACAATTCAAGAGAGCGGAATGAGTAATTTTGTAAACATACTTGTTTCCAAGAACAGCATGGAGTTCAATGATCAAATTCTCCTCTTCTTGAGAGAATGCTCCTCTCTTTAAGTCTGGCCTGAGGTAATTAATCCACCTAAGCCTGCAACTCTTTCCACATCTCTGAAGACCTGTCTCCCACAAGTCACACCCAACATAAAAATTTAAGAAAAAGCAAGACAGACATACATTAGCCCCTACTGGTTTCAACTGCTGTATCAGATGTACGCAAACCTTACCCCTAATTGTCGCAACATAGAGATGAGGAATTTAAGAAGTAGGTATAAATACCTGCAAGTTTCGGGACAGAGCTCCAACATCCATGACCATATTGGGTAATATGCCTAAGAAGCTTCTCATCTTCTTCAGGAGACCATAGGCCTTTCCTAAGCTTCTGTTTGTAGCAGCAAGAATGCCTCCCCATATATATATGATATAAGATTTATATTATATAGTTTTTATATGATGTAACAGAAATTGGAAGAGAAGCTTTCTTTTTCTATCTTTATCTAAGCAATGCAGCAGCAAATTGTGGCAGTTAGGCACCAAAATGTTTGGGGGGGGGGGTGATGAAAGATGAGAAAACTGTAGTTTGTGGGATGATATATGTCTTGTTGTTTGTGTGAATATTGAGAAGTGTCAGCAAGAAGCTAATGAAGGCTCTCTCTATGAAATGGACTAAAAAGGAGGTGAAAAGTGGGAGTTTTAATTTTCCTTTTTTATTTTTTTGATGGGGTTTTTGAGAGAGAAAGAGAAAAGAGAGAGAGATTGGGGTTGAGAAAATGAAGTAGCAGCTGGTGGGGAATCTTGGTTTATAGAAGATGAGGGGAGCTTCAAATGGGAGAGAAAAGTCACATCTTAGACATGAATCATGATGATTGAACTCTTTCAACTTCATTAAAAACACAAGTATATAGTAGTATAATATATAAAATAAAATAAAATAGATTTTTACTTCTTTCAATTTCTGATGTTACTACTTGCCCATGGTTGAAAAAAGTTTGCAATGTCAAAGGATGTACTACTTGTGGATGGTCGTCGAAACTTGTTCATTTTTAGACTAGTAAAGTTGTAGGATTTGTATTTGTTAATCTTACTTACTAGATTAAGATCAGTTATCCACTATCTATATGGAGTTTTTTGGTATTTCAAGATCCCTTACAAAAATTTCGTAATTGTCCAGGGCTTGAGCTCTATTGAGCCAGTTAACTTATCTAAAAGCGGGGTTGTTTTATTAGTTCTACTCCCGCTGAATAAAGGTGTAATGCGAGATAACTTCGAGTTTGCGATGCCGTAAAATTACATGTTACAAAAAAAAGGTCGGTTTTAAAACACCCATTAGTACAGTGTATATGAATAATAAGTTTGACGATAAGATATATCTTATCTAACTTTATTTCTCGGAGTTAAGTTGAAGTAATTTTATCCTTTACAATAAACCGTAAAATTCTTAATGGAGTCTAAAAGGAAACACCTATACTATGTCATTTTCTTTTCTAAGGAACTAGCAACCACTAATCACCTCACTATCTTTGTTATTGAAAATTTTGACAAATAGAGACTATTGCTAATCAGCCTAATTAATTTTTGAGTATATGACTTTCGCAAGCCTCGTCATTGGCTTTAAATTTAATGACTGGGGTACCCCAAACAAACTATTTTTCTCTAATCTTTGCTAAATTGATTAATTTTGTAGAGAATAATAAGCTTCAAGTGCAACAACTCAGGAATAATGGAATCAAGTCTAAACTGCAGCCTGCCGGAGATA
>JBBYHQ010000013.1:5904293-5999777 GCA_038382645.1 Spergularia azorica
GACCCATTTCGTGCAAATATTTTCATTCCGCACCCAAAACTTGAAATACTTTAATTAAAAGCATTATTTAAAAAAAATGTTCTCTAATTGGTCCATCACTTTCTTTCTTCTCTATTCTATGGCCCACCAACATTCACTTCTACATATCTATTGTATTCTATTGGGTTCGTTAACCATTGTTCCATTCATCAACGATGAAAATAACAAAGTGGGACGGAGGGAGTATAGGGAGTACTCCTTATGTTCGCCTTTAAACTGCGTAGGGCCAATGGACACGTTTCTTAAGGTGGGTGTATACGTTAATCGGCTAATCAAAGTTCTAAAAGCGTGTACACTCACCTTAAAATGCGTGTTCGTTGGCCCTACGCAGTTTAAAGGCGAATGGAGGGAGTATATATATTAATCATATATACAGAGGTTTCGTTTCATTGTCAATATGAGGAGTAACTCGCTAGGCTAATAAGTTGTCACTAGTCATAAGACCTAAATAATCCCACTAATACACAAAGCTCGAATCGAGACCTAATTTATCAAATGACTTACTCCTTATGATCAATTTATCGACTTACTAACAATGTCAAATTTGTCTACAATTAGAGGTAGTACACCTCTATTACTTCATCCCTCCCTCAATTTGGTATTAAATTACAGATTAACAAAAATCATGGGATTGTTCACAATTATGAATTTAAGCATTCTGGGTAGACTCAATTCATCTAAAATTTCAATAAACCATGCTTAGCTTCATGGTGAAGTTTATCTTTCTGGGCAGATTACTATACACTACTTATACAAGTATCCCTTGATAAAATTGAGGCCAAATTGTAAAAATTTGTGCAGGAGAGAAACTTCTAATTGAATTGTTCGATTGCATGAGAAAAAATCAAATTAAACCAAGCTTTTTCATGATACTAACATTCATCTTTCTGGGGCAGAAATTAATTGTAAGAATAAGAGGGAAACATGAAATCAGTGGGAAAACATGACTAACCTTTTCGCAACGAATTGGACGACGTATTGTTGAAGATACCTGTGATTTTGGAGCAAATGAAGAAACACCTGGTTTTGCTGATGTTGGGAGTTGGGGAAACACGTTCATTTTAAGTCTGGATTCGAGTCGAGTTGCAATGGTTCGACTCCTTGGATGGATGTGCATGCAAAGTCTGGTGATTTGGGGTTCTACTAAATTTATACTAGTACAAGTTTTTGATGGCATTTTTGGACGTGTTTATTAAAAGGATTTTTCTAGTGGGCACACGGGAAATCTCCAATTCCTTCCTTACTTAAATGATATTCTCCTTAATTAATCATTGAGATTCCATTATTTGTTTTTTTCAAATGAAAATATCACTTAATTATGGAAAACCCGTTATTAGAAAATGAGTTTGAGTGAAAAAAGAGGAGTGTTTGACGGCATATTTGGACGTGTGAATTAGAAAAAAACGAGCTTAAGTGAAAAAAAAAATGGAGGGAGAGTGTTGTGAATTGTGATAGGCTTAAATAATAAGGTGTTTAGACTTAGAGGCATTAGAAGGCTTGTAAGATTAGGATTCAGATTTGCGTTATTGAACTGTAGAGTACAACCAAAGGGAAAAAAGAGACAAAGACAACGGTCTCCGGATAGTATTGAAAGTTGGTAGTACATCTCAACATCACAACATGTACTGGAACTATTTCGAGTCGATTATAATGTCTCATATTAGTAGAGAAGGAAATCAAGCGGCACACTTTATATCTCACCCGAATCCCCTTGATACTCTTATCGGGTGTGGTCTAGGACTCTAGGGGAGGTCCGGAAAGGCTCCTCTAACGACTTAGGACATTTGTACCGCTAATGATGGGAACTATATCCAGCAACTCCTTGATGGGAACTTCTTAAAGGAGAAATCATTGCTAGAAGCCTCGGTGTTGTTAACATAATACTTCTTGGTCTCCAATGAATAGTAGACGATGTGGTTTCCTTGGATCAATGGTAGATAAATCTTGTTCTTCATCCTCGGGTCACTTGTTGCTACTGAAGTCGATGAATTGGACTTTCAAAAACAAGGTGTAATTCCCAAGGCTTTCAACACCAACCCAGCTCATCTCTGACTGCTCGAACCGGAAAACCTTTACGTCCTTGCCACTGTTTATGATGAACACGGAGTGGAGACTCTGACCGCATTCAACCAGATAGCATGAATAGAGTTTGTGAAGTTCGGAAACGGGGCTGTCGTAAACTCTCCAGCTCCAGCTAGAGCTAGTCTTTATCTGCCATTTCCAATACTCCAAGGTGCCCTTCACTAAATAGCCAATAGAATGCTCCTGAATGATATATTGGACTACCAGAGGGTGCATCAAAATAAGAGGGATGACTGTCTTCAAAGGCATGACAAGTCCATTGCGTGTCCCCGGACTTGAAGTAACTAATGGTCATTCCAGATTCATTAATTGCAGAAGAGATTGAAACAGTCAGACATTTTGAGCAAGTTGGATTCGTTGAGAATCCAATCGAATTATGCCACATTGAACAAAAATTAGGCAAATCTCCCTTTTCCCTTGTGAAGGGATTAAAGAACTGAAAGGTTTTACGATCAGATACGAGTACCCATCCATCTTTAGAATACAGTATATCGAAATGGTTGTCTCCATATAATTGAAAATTGCAGGAACGGAAATCATCCCGACAAGGATCCATTACTCGACATAATCCACCATCATTTTCAAAGACCAGAAACAAGGGGAACAAGTTATTTGTTCTCCACAAAGGTAAAGGCATTGCGGATTGAATAAGTTTAGAGGTGCATCTGAAGTTCCCGTAATCAAACAAATGCACATACCTCGAAAGTAATTCTATCAAATCCCGGGGAAGCTCAGACAAGCGTTCTGCTTGTGGCTCATTCTGCTGCAGCAACTGTTGGCATTCAGTGGAGCCGACTATGAGACAAGACTTGGAGACATCATTGTGTTGATCATCGTTGATCGCATTGCCCTCTTGTCCTCCTACAATCCTGTCAGCGTGCATACGGTGGATAGGTCACCATTTGAAAACATGAAGCACAACTAGCAGGCAACTAGGCAAGATAATACTGTTGTTAAGTACTTGGAGCACGTCTTAGGAAATACCAAATTACCAATTCAGTACCATCATATCAACTAAAACTTCACAGATGTACATGGACTAAAAACCCTTTAAGCTATTAAGGCATAAAGTAAGACTCTAAAACCTATAGTATGAGATTTGTACTTACCAAAGATGTTGCGGCATCACCCAAAAGACAAAATCACGCCAAGTGTTGTCTGTTCCGCAAGGCAAAAGAGTCGAACTACAATCTTTCAAACTGTACATGACCACTCCACCTTTTCCCATCTCGACATCATAAATATAAAGACAATTTGCTTCTATACCTCGACTCGATTTACAATGACCAGTGGTGATTGCCCAGCCCCCTGCGGTATTACCACAAAATATGAAAAAGGCCCGGTCACCTAAGCATTTAACCTCAACCCAAGTTCTTTGCTGCAAGTCTAACTCCCAAACTTTCGCAGCATGGGCACCGTCACAGTTGTGAACACCTGCCTGAATAAGGTATATACTCCCACATGAATCAACCAAACAGGAAAACGATACACAAAGGTGGTGCGAATCAGATATATCCACCTCTTCAAGTTCCAAGTGCGTTAAGGTGAATGGGTTTGAGACATCATCGTCGACAATCTTGAGAGAGATCAAAATCTCTTTTCCTGGAGGAGCCCTTGGGAAAGACCGGATATAGATTACCCCGTTTAAGGCAACAGCCCCATGTAATTCTACTCTCTCACCTTCAATCTCCATCCTTTGGGAGTACCAACTGTTTTTGTTATTATTCCCTCTTCTTGGCTGGCATCGGCAGACAAAGACTCGTTCGGATAGAGCGAACCATAAAAAGAGAAAACAATTACTAACACCATCATCGTTGTCCTCGTCGTGAGGGGGTGATGACAACAAGCATGTCCTAGGGCTTTGTCTTACAGCATGATGAGGATAATCATGAGACAAAGGGGGGAGAATAATGGATTTTGACGTGACAGGATTCCAAAGAGTGAAACAGTAACAGTGAGGGGTGTCTGGATTGTCCTCTAAGAGGACTAGCCACCCAAATTGGGAAGCACATATGGTCCTGCCCTGTAATTCAGGGATATTCCTGATGTTTGGCTCATTGTCAAAGGGTGCTGTGCTGAATGCATGCACGTCATTAGTGCTACGTGAAAACAAAAGCCAAGGCATTGGATTTTCCCAAAGTGAGCTTAGAGATTCCATGATTATTCAAACAAGCCACCGGTAGTGACGAGAACTATACTTCCTATTCCCCTGGACCCTGGTTGGGTGAATGAATCCGACCACCCTCGCAGAAAAAATAGAGAGAAGCTACTTATGCCAGTGTCAATTGTCTACCTCTAAAATTATGGACGGTTTCTCTAGGCATGTAGCTATATGGGACATGGTAAGTTTACCTAAAGTAATTCTACTTAGGAAAAGAAGTTACAAGTTTGATCAAATTCCGCTTGTTTAATCCCAACTGTTGCCAAATTAGATTTATCTAACCCATATACAGATCAAAACCCTATTCACGAAAAAATAATCAATTGCTTTTAAAAACCTAAATCGCCGAGGATATTCACATTCATATGCTATACGCAGGTTTCATTAACCTAAATTATCCCCTTTCCATAGGATAGTCCTGCATCAGCATGAAGCTAACACAAAACGTTCGAATCGAGATGCAAGCCATCTTCGAATCGAGACACTAATTTATCAAATGACTTATTCCTTACTCCTTATACTAAACAATGTCAAATTTGGGTATGACAAATTCTCAAAGGTCCTACTTTTAGAGGTACACCTCTATTACTTCATCGAATCATCCCTCTCTCAATTGGTTAATAATTAAAATAAAAACTATGGGATTAGTCATAATTATGAATTTAAGCACATGGGTAAAATCAATTCATCTGAAATTTCAGTAAAAAAATACTGCATGGTAAAATTCATCATTCTGGGCAGAATTATATACACTTGTACTAGTATCTGTAGTATCCCATGATCAAAATTGAGCCCAAATTGTAAAAAATTGGGAATTCATGATTAAAATTGAGCAGGAAAGAAACTTGTAATTGAAGTGTTCGATTGCATGAGAAACATCAAATTAAACCAAGATTTTTCATGATAATAGCATTCATTTTTCTTTCTGGGGCAGAAATTAATTGTAAGAATAAATGGAAATATGAAATCAATGGAAAGAAATGACTAACCTTTTTTGCGACGGATTGGACGCATTGTTGAAGCTTGCTTCTGAAGCTAATGAAGTAACACCTGGGTGTTCAACACACTAGTAGTTCTAATAGAATTTTCTTTTTCTTTTTTTTGTTCAATGGTATGAACAAGCACTCTACGCGTACAAAAGTTAGGCAAGTAGTTCTAATAGGATGGATTCGGAAAAAAGAAATGGGGTGTACCAAGACTTGTAGGACAATTTGGAACTGGATTTGTGTTAGTTCCAACCCGAAAAAAGGATAATGGTCAATTTGAAATACGACGGTTGTGTTTGTTTGTTAGGTGGTATTAAATTTTGGTAATTTAAAGGGGGAAGATTTATGGATTTCAACGTGACAGGATTCCAGAGACTGAAAGTGTAATAGTCGGGGGTATCTGTACATAACTTTTTTTATGGATTTATAACTCATGTCACACATAAGTTTTTTAGATAACCTTTCGATACATCCCACAAATAACTCGACCCGAATTCAAACCAAACCGAACCTCCTATGTATCACAAAACCTACTAAGCCACAAGTCCACAACCCCTCAACCTCGAGAAGGTTTGGAGGAGAGAGTAAAACCCCCATGCAACTAAAGACATGGGCCCACACGCCCAACACTTGGTTTGTCTTAAAACCCGCATTTTGCCGCGCTGTGACATATCTCTCTCCTTCGGTCATGTAACATTCAAAACTTCAAATTTTCAATTTCTATCATTATTTTATCCTTTTTGTCTTATTAATCCTATCTCTCTCTTTCAAAATCCTATTCTCTCTCCTCATTCATTCTTGTCACGCATCTCTCGTGTACCTCAGCCATGCCTCTTCACCTAAATCTTCATCAATAAGCTTCATTATTATCATATTATGTGCCCATTTCTCTGCCGCTCACAAAATCATACATAAACTTGGAAATGAATTATATGGTCTTATTTCAAGCTTCTTATATTTAGGTATGTGTCTATCTTCTCCTTGCTTTTTGCATGTTTGAGTATTTTTCTCAACTCACAACACTTTGCGAGTTTTATAAAGAGGTTCAGATATACGCAACCTTACTCCGTAATTTCGTATATATACCATTTTATACCCACCATACAAATAGTTGAGTGATATTAGTATGAACAGAGCTAAGTAGATCTGTAAGAAATAGAAATAAAGATTGGATTTTTATTTCTTTCTCTATTTGTACTGATACAAATAAAATGATTTTATTTTTGCTATGTATCAAAGATTTGATCTTTCAACTTTCTTTTTTTAATTAAAAAGACTCAAACTTTTTGTAATAATACAAATAAGTTTCTTAATGAACACTTAATTATTATTCAATTCAATCTATTTATCTACTTGTTGTTGACTGTAATAAACTGTCGTGACTTATTAATTTTCTTGTTTTTTGCAGGGTTGATTAATTTTTAATCTAGGATTAGTTGTAGTAATTAGTAGTATTAAGTAATAATAATATTCCCCAAAAAATAATTGAATTAAATCAAGTTTAGCAACTACTTCAATCAACTTCACATGCATCCCCTGATTTTTTTCAATTCAATTTTAATCAGTCGACACTTCCATTTCATTTCCTCACTATTTACTCTTTCTTTATAATTTTATCATATGCTTTTTATCATATGCTTTTTTATGTTATTATTCTAATTATAATTCAGATCACATAAAATTAAGACCCACCAAATTTATCATTTCTTCTTCTTAATCTTCTTTCTTACACCACCCACAAAATAATCTGACCGACCCCACATCCTTTCTTTCTTGCTGATTACTGAATCATTTCGAAGCTTTTAATCCTCAAAATTTCATTTATAAATAATCATTGTTTGTTGATTAATTATTATAATTAATTAATTATCAAATTAATGGGTTCGACTTCTGAGAGAGAAAGACCCACATCTTCATCTTCATCTTCATCTTCTGTAACTTCTTCATCACGCGAAATTGATCCTTTGTTGAGGGATTTGTCGGAGAAGAAGCAGAGTTTTCGGCGAAACGTGGTGTCGTTAGCAAGTGAGTTGAAGGAGGTTCGAACTCGTCTCTCTTTCCAAGAGCAATCCTATGCTAAAGAATCGCTCACTCGGAAGGCAAGTGTTTTTTTTAGATCGTAATTTTCGTCGTTAAATTGATGCAGACGAGTTTCGAACCTTTAATTATTGGTTTGGATTTGAAATCATTTCATGTTAGTGTACCTCTTTTTGTTCTTGTTCACTTTTAATTGGTGGGTCCATTGTATTTTTGTATTTTTTGGTTAATTTGTGTGTTTTTTTTTAATGATTTAACAATAAAGTTTTGATCTTTAATTATTTTTTGTTTGTTAATTTTTTTATAGGAAGCAGAAGCAAAGGCAAAGGGGATGGAAGAAGAGGTATATAAATTGAATAAAAGTTTGGAGGAGAAGAACAAGGAATTACAAGCATCAGCTTCTAGTGCTGAAAAGGTCCCACCTTTTATACCCAATTCAAATTTATAAGCTTGATATTTACATTTTATATGGTTTAAATTGTTATGATTGAACTTGGGTATCAACAAAATTTGTAAAGTTTTATGCTTTAATTTGGACAATCTGGGTGTTACTAGTACAAAGATGTGTGTTGACTAGGATTTGATTTGAACATGTTACATTTTTAATGTTGTTTTGGACATGTAATTTACCACATCTTTTGAGGTCACTTTTTGGCTTTTATTGCATGTTTTATAGTGGAGGTAGCTAAAGTAAAAACTGCCAAGTAGTATGTATCAACTTCACATTTGTTTATTGTCTTACTTTGGTTGTGGTTGGAATGTTTCAAGGTGTCATGTCTATAGAACTTGAAGTGCGTATTGAAAATGTTGCCTACATTTGAAATTTTGTTGCTTTGATTTGTAATCTTGTATCATACATTTTGGAGCTATATGTTCTATTATTGTGCCCACTGCTTGATTCCAGGATGTGTCTCTATTGACTTTGCTTTTATGGTATTGTTAGTTGGAGAAAATTTGCGTATGTCCGACAGTCCGACCTCTCTTTTCCCACTTGAAGTGGCATACATTGGGTAATGATAATGTTGATATTTAGAGCGTCAATCATGGAATCTTGAACTAGTTCATATTGATTGGGGAGAAGTAGTTTGCAACCTCGAGTAATTTAGAAATAGATAACCTTAACTCCTTAAGGCGGCTTAAGCTAAATAGAAGTTACATTTCCTTTCAAATATGCAACGACCGTTAATTTGAAAATGTTATGGAGGGCTGGTATTTACCTTGAAAATTATCTAGCAACAAGTATTTTGATGTGATCTCACATCTACATCTAAGTTACATTATTCTAAGCCTCATTATTATTCTCTTTCGCAAAATGGGTAATACAATATGTGTGATGGATGCTTGTACTAGATTATAAACAAGCACTATTTTGTATGAGGATTTTCATTCTGGATTCAGGTGGTGGTGGGGAGTCCTGCGCATTTGAGCAATATTAGAGTTTGTAGCTCTTGGCCTCTATCAAGTCGTAAACTTCAGCATTCTAATGTTATATATCAACTATACAGTATACCTTTGCCATTGAACTTACTATGTTGTTTTATGAATTGGTTGGTGCTTCTTGAGGTCATGGGAAACCAATGTCAGATTTCAGAAGTTTATTATAGTGGTTGTTCCTTGTTGTGGATTTTGCCATGAACAATTTTTTTACCAGGATGTATATTTTGATGCAAATTATATTGTTAGCTTTTAAGACAATTTGGCACCTTGAATGATCGGGTACGAGTATACATTTGATAAATTGAAGTCAACTAGTTGGTGCACCATGTTTGTTGCATGTCCAGAGTCTTTCAATTTAATTAGTCATAAGTGATTGATTGAATTAGGTTACTATGCATTATGTTATTATCTGGCTGGTCCATAGATCACATAATTATATCTTTTGTAGTTGAGGAGAATAATACTACATATAGAAGTCACAAGTGTCTTGGTTCCAGGGACACCACCAAACCTGGGGACAATCGTTCCTTCATGAAAGGATGTGTGGGCAGAATAGACGTCTGTGTGCCAGTTGATTTTCTGGGGTTATGAGCTTTGGATTTATTTTAAGGACCTTATGGTTATGGCAATGAGAGCCGAAATCTTATAGCAACATGATGAATTATGCCATCATCAGGATAGAAATTTCCTGCTTAATCGAGAAAGATCCCACATGCATTGAGACATAAGTTTGTCAAAAAATCTTAAACATAGTATGGTACCTTCACTATGGGGGTAAGGGGGGCAAAGATGATAGTGCTTTGTTCGCCTGATAACGAGTTCCTGGTAGAGTCTATAAATCTCCCAATGAATGACTGATATAAACATTGTGTATATTGCATACTTTTAAGTTAATTTGGATTAAGGTCTCCTTCCTGGCTGTAATTTTGTCATGTCAAGCTCTGACTCCTGTTTGCTGATTGCATATTGTGATGAATGCAGTACCTTAAAGATGTGGATGACCTTAGAACTCAGCTCACTATCACTCAAGCTACAGCAGATGCAAGTGCTGCAACAGCTCAATCAGCCCAGTTGCAGTGTCTGACATTGCTGAAAGACCTGGATGAGAAAAATAATTCAATAAAGGAGCATGAAGACCGTGTGAAGAGGCTGGCCGAACAGTTAGATAAATTGCAGAAGGATCTGCAGTTGAGGGAGTCTTCACAGATGCAACTGAAAGATGAAGTCATGAGAGTTGAACGTGATATTTTGGAAGCGGTTGCCAAATCCGGGATGAGTAAGGATTGTGAGCTGAGGAGAATCTTAGATGAAGTCTCTCCAAAGAATCTTGACAAAATGAATAAGCTTCTGTCAGCAAAGGATCAGGAAATTGCCACATTAAGGGATGAGATCAGGATTCTCTCTACCCATTGGAAGCTAAAGACCAAAGAGTTAGAAACCCAGGTATGTTGCATTTGGTTCTGCTCTTTAAGCTCTAAACAAACTGATCAATGTTGGTATCTAACGAGAAATTTGTGTCTTAAATAGTTGGAGAAACATCGAAAGGCTGATCAGGAGTTGAAGAAACGTGTATTAAAGTTGGAATTCTGTCTCCAAGAAGCTCGCTCTCAAACAAGGAAACTTCAAAGGGTAATTACTTTTAATACATAGTTCTTGTTTCTAGTGAACTTTGAAGTTCAAATATTTCCATTGTTTTTATCTGCAAATCTGCATTAAAATTTTCAGGTGGACAGACACACATACTTGGAAACTTTGTTTATTTCTTTTCTTAGAATGTTTAGGGTACGGGTCAGTCCGGTTTAGCATTCTGGCTCAAAAGCCTAATGTCTTTTTAGTTGGAATAACAACACCAGAGCACTGAAATGTCTCTACTGCTAGGGGGAGGAATAGGGCATCCCTATAATTTACTGGGAATTCTCTTCTTTCTAAGTTAGCTGTGTGCTGTTTGACATAAAGGATTTTGGTATGCTTTTCGTCAGAGAAGAATGCATGAAGTTGGCACTCTTGTAAAACGTCAATCATACAAAGCATCAATTGAGATTTGGGTTTGTAAACTTGTCTAGATGTTGCATTTTGCATGTGTTCTGTCTGGTTTTCACTTTCGTTACTCACTATAGACTATGTACTTGTATTAACACGGTATATTTCGTTTCTGTGGTTGTAGATGGGGGAACGAAGGGACAAAGCTATAAAAGAATTGAGGGATCAACTATCCACAAAAAATCAGGCAGCTTTCGAGAATTCTGAGAAGCAGAATTTCTGGGAAAGTCAGAGTTTCAAGATTCTCGTTTCCATGTCAATGGTCGTGCTGGTGGTTTTCTCAAGGCGGTAAATCACTGTTGTTGATAAAATGTATTTTGTAGAACATAGGCAATACCTTAGAATCCAGCTTTAGGATCCTAGGCAAAACTAAAGAGGCGCATCAGTCTGTAAAAATAGCCTCTTCTTGCCCCTTTTTTCTTAATGAGGCGGGCAATGGCGGACAAACTCTCTCTATGAGTAGAATCACATTCAGAACCAGAACACATAATCACATGAATGTGAAATGTAGAACTATAGATCAGTCAATGTTCAAGAATCTTCAAAATGAAGAACTACTGTTGTTCTCTTCATTATCGCGCTCAAGTTTTGTCAGCATATTGAAATTGAGCAAGTCTTGGTTGAGACGGACTTATTTTCAAGAGATGCTATGTTTTACAACCAGAGGGTGAACCTTCGCTGTTTTAGAAATTGCACTTACATTTAAAACTTTCATAAACCGTCTTACCTAAGTTTTTCCGATAATCGGGATAGTATCGAATGATAGTCAATGGAGCAGTTTGGTAGCAATATACAGTACCTGTTTTCTACCTACCTAGCATGAGGCTCAAACTAATAGGACCATCACCATCCACATTTATTTGCATGTTAATGTGATACTGTCGACATCATTTTGGAATTTGGTCGGTAAATTGTACTATAGTGATAATTGAGGACTAATCTCTTAATTATTACTCTGCTATCTTGCTTAATAATATGTTAATCATGTTAGCACCTGTTGCTTTCATGTTCTTGCATGACATTGTTATATTAAACATATATCTTCAGATATACTCCTCGAATCATGGATGCACCGACTAAATTGAGGTCACCTCAGGAACAATAGCTGAAGTTTCCTTTGTTAGTAACTTGGAAGGTTCATGAGACCTGTCGAACATGTCGGCTGGGTCAGGTCACGGTCGAGTCATTTCGTGTTTGGTATGTGAGAAGAATTTGGTTTTTGGGTCGAAACTTCATGGTTAAGATCCAAATCTTCCGGTTGGTATAGGTTGGATTTTGGTTGGGTTCGTTTTGGTGGGTAAATTCAGCCGAGGTAAAATATCTAGCAACAGCTGAATGGACAGCTTGGAGGGTAAGAATTACCAGTTATAGTATCTTCTGCTGTTTATAGTGTCTACCCTAAAACTGCAGAATTTTTTTTGAGCAGGTGACAGTAAATAGTGCTAAAATAACAGATGCAAGAAGTCAGGTAAAACATTGATTTGATTGTCAACATCATCAAAAGAATTCTGATCTAATCTTACATTACTTCTCCTCGCGTTGCCTTAGATTGTTAACATTTGGTTAGAACGTTAATAATCCAAAAGAACGATGGAGTATAGCTTAACGCATAAGAATTACTAATAGTAGTACAGTTTCATGAATCTACATTCTATTTATACATATCTAAATCTCCCGAGTCATGAATCTAGCTATAGTCCTAAACTACAACTCATCATTCTGTAATCATCTTCCCTAATGCAGGCTGGTTTTACCAACGCGAAAATTGGACATTTCTGCTATAAGTTACTGATATTCGAGCAAAATTCCGTAAGAGATAAAACATATGTACAGGAGCATACGTTTCTTAGTTACTGACTTTACGAGCTAGGATTTTGATCTGCTGCTACCTTGTTCTACCCACTTGTCGAAATCATGAACCGAGAATTAATTTGGCCGTGAAGAGGGACGCTACCAGGATGATCAAGTTAATGGAGGGCTGTGTCGAACCTGCAACAACCGAACCTGCAGGGAAGTTGTTACTAGATGAAGTGCTGCTATCAGGCCCGTAACTTGTAGGAAACCCGGATGCAGGGAAACCCGAATTAGTAGATGATGGTGGTGATCCAAAGCCTCTGCACAAATTAGCATACATAAACAATGGAATCATTAGAGCATGTACAATGGTAAAAAAATGGAGAGTTACTCTCCAATCTCCAAACACACCATTTCTCTTTGGAGGGTTATTGAACAACCTTTTAGCCACAATGGTACCACTCTCCAAACAATCCTCCAGGCCAAATGACCAAATTGGTATATAAAAACACACCCAAATACCAGATTGGTATAAAAAAATCTTCAAAAGACAAATTGGTATATAAAAATGCAAAGGGAGTTAAATAAGCCTAACTTTTTGTCGGTGTTGGAAAATCGACAAAAAAAACTGCTTATTTTTTTCAAAAATATGAAAAGGTAATTTTTACTATTTTTACAAAAATAAGTTTGTGCTATGGAAAATATTTTAAAAATTAGTATAGAATTCTTTTGCTTATTTTTGAAAATGACAAATCATTTTTTTATGTGTCAATTTTCCAACTTTGGGGGAAAAATAGACTTATTTGACTCTTTTTGTTTATTTATATACCAATATGTCTTTTGAAAAATTTTTTATACCAATCTGGCATTTGGTTGCATTTTTATATACCAATTTGGTTATTTGGCCCAATCCTCCAACTCACCTAGTGGACCCACTCTATTTTTCTCATCATTTTATTTCACATTCACTTTCTTAAAATTGACTATTTACAACAACAAAAACACTTGTACGTAATTGTAAATAAGTAATCGAAATTATATCGAGACTTTTCCAATAGTTAAATATTATGTTTCTCTACTATAAGATTAATAAATCAATTAAAAATTCCTTGTTAAAAATCCGACATAAAAATTCTTTACTCGTCTTTTCGGCTATCTAAAATAATGCAAAGAATCATGCAAAAGAATTTAATATTTGAGCAAGTGACCGACTTTTGTATCACAAACCGATTTCCCGAGCAAAAGTTATCAATTTGGACAAAAAAACAAAGAAAGTTGGTATTAAAATATTGGAGAGTGGTTTGTAGAGTTACTCTCCTACAACTCTCCTTCTAGAGTCATGAGTTATGACTCTCCAACAAAATCAATGGAGAGTGGTTTGTAGAGTTACTCTCCAACATTGTTGTAGGCAAAGAATGACTCTCCATTCTCTCTCTCCTCATGGAGAGTTGTTTGGAGAGTCACCATTGTACATACTCTTAGTACATACAGATATACTACTGTCACTTCCAAGAGAACAGGAAAACTTGCAAAATTTCACATAGGATGCTTTTGCTAGAATACCTAAGATTCAACAGAATCTGTACTAGAAAAATCATCTTAGGTGTGAGTGTGACTACTGATGTTTAGTTGTTTTCCCCTTTTGATCACAATGATATTCCACATTGGGAATCGTGACTCGTAATTCTGCTAGTCACGATACCCAAAGTGGAAGATCATTTTGAACTGAAAATCTCGACTCACTATAGCGTCTTTTTCAAAAGAGACTCAATACGTCCAAAATAGTAAAGGTCGTATACGTACCCCGTCTAAGACACTAGAGTAATGTTAATGTTTAACGCTTGCAGTAAAAACCGCAATTTCTATGTGATGTGGTTTCACACACTAACAAAATTGTAAGCGTACATCTTAAGCTAAGCATCAAGTTGGACATTAAACTATTAAGGACTTCACATTATTACACTTTAACAGGGAATAATCACATAGTACACCGAGTACAACTTATAAAAATATCAAGTTGATTGGTAATCATACCCAGATGCTGGAACCTCGTATGGTGATCCAGCTGTTCCCCCATATGGTGGACCAGATGCCCCATTTGTGGAAGAAGTTGTCGCCGGCGGAAAACCCGACCCCGGGGTTCCCGTCCCCGTTCCTGAAGACGGGAATACGCAGGTACCAGAACCTACACACATACATACATACATACATAAATCATTATGTTTCGTGTTTTCAGCTAGCTCAGTCGATAAAGTCATAACTGCGACACTTACTAGGATTAGTGTTAACAAGAGTAGCAGCACCACCGAAATCACAACTTGTAGGGACAGGGTTACTCTGGTAATAACTGTTGAAAGCGTAAGAAGCATGATCTTGTAAAGTATTAGGATTGTAACAACTAGCACCATCTTGTATAGTTGAACAATCAGCTCCATTTCCACAAGCGTAATCTAATGCTGTCTGAAGTGTACTTGCAGGTGCGCCAGCTTGTGCTACACACCAAGTTTGTCCCTGAGTTGTTGGAACACCTGTTGTTTGTGTAGGTGGGTTCATTGTAGTAGGGAAACTGTTATCGGGCGGCGTCGTGGCGGGGTTTGTGGTGGTTGGGATGGTTGTAGTAGGCATTGGGTTGGTGGGTGTTAGTGAGGAAGGGTTTGATGCTGGGATTGTTACAACTGTTGGTGTTGGTGTGTAAGGTGGGAAATTTGCTGGGTTTGTTATTGGAGTTGTTGTTGAATCATCTAATCTTCTTACATGTTTAAGTAATTTTCTGTTTTTTGATGGTAATAATGATGATGTTGAAGAAGATCCTCCTGCAAAAAAATAACCAAATTTAGTGTTTAAGACAATAAGAATAAAGAAACCCCGCTGTTGCGGGGTCTGGGGAGGTCGGATGTACGCAACCATGGACGAATAGTACTTACCACATGTGGAAATGCATAGAGTTGAAATGAGCACGATAAGTAGGGGATTTAAGTTTAGTGTAGCCATGAGTTAAGGAAGGAGTTTAGGTGGGTTTTTTTGGAAGAGAAACTTGAATTGGAAGCTAATATGCTTTATACGAGCATAGTATGGTTTTGAACTTTGAACTTGGAAAAATGAACAAGGTGGGTGTGTTTTGAGATAAAGAAGAGATTGGGGTGAGGGGGCTAAGGAAGAAAGTAGTATAAAGTGAAAAAGACTCAAAATGTGGTTTGGTGCAATTTGGTGAATAGAAATAAGGGAAAAGAAATGTGCTTTTTTCATCAAGGATTGGAGTGCATGTTCTATTGTTCACTTACACATTATACAATCAGCACCCCCAAAGAAAAAAAAAAATTTAGACCATTTGGCTTTTCCTTTTCTTATATATATCCAACCATATACTGACCAGTATAGATCATCTCCCTCATTTAAAAAAAAAATTATTTGTAATATTATTTAACTAACTCTTTATTTCAACAACTTCGCTGAAATAACTTATTGTGCCAAAGTGATGCTTCACATAATGGAACAGAAGATCCGAAATTTCGATGATGGATGATTTGGCTTTAGTTTGTTGGAAAAGGACCATTGGAGAAATAGATAAGAATATAGAAAGGAGAGAATCTGAGAAGGGGAGTAGGGGATCAGATGCTGATCATATGCATGTAGAACATGCGGCATGGGTTGATTGAACCGATACACGTGCGATGGTGCGCACGGTAATTTTCACAAGTGTATGGCCATATGGGTCAGCTTCAGCCATACGAGACAGTTATTCTGCTTCTGCATGCCTCCTTGTAACTTGAGATCGAGACAATTTTGGTACAAACGAAAAAGAAAAGATACGGCCAATGAGAGAGAGGGGGATCATATTAAATCGAGTTTCGTCAAAGTTTAAGTAGTGAGTTATACAATCAAGCTAGACAACGCGCAACGCAATTTCCTCCCCGTTTTGACATGATAAATACGAAAAATTGTTCGGACATGTTCAACGTTCAACTATTCACTCAAGATCTCACATGGTGATATGAATAGGAGGAACTCCTAGAGTCGAAAATAAACTCGACACGGTAGAGTCTATCCACCAACGAAATAATAACATATCTAGTCTAACCTTGTATTTGTTCATATTAAATCTTATAGGGCTAGCAGGCCTATCACAAACTTGTCAACTGAGTATATCGATAAGAGATTCGAACTTGAAATCTATATATAACGCATTCGTCTTTAACACTAGATCGATACTACACACGACATTACTTACGTCCCGTCAATCATTAAGCTTAGATCACACCCTAAAATAAACAATACATCAACAAAAGCTCCTTTAGTAATCATCCACAACAAACCTAATCATATTTGAAACAACCAAGTATATCCTCATTCGAGCACTCATAGATATCAAGATATCATACTACTATAACAATGTCGACTCATAATGCAAACCAACGTCATCCGACATCAAACTTAGGATAAGAAAGTTTTCTTTTTTTCTCCTTAAGGGTTTGCACTCATAAAAATTCTAGAATAATCGAAGATCATAAACCGTAAACAAGCTAAGCTTTATCAGCAAAGTTTTCCAGACATTGCGTTTGAACCCAATCTTCCTACGCAATTTGGTAGGGCTAATCACATGTAGGATAACATTGCATGGCTGCTCTGCTCTATACTTTCGCCAATTTCGTCAAAAAAGCTTGTATAAAAAGCCGAAAGCAGAGCATGAGGAAAAAAACACAGGAACATGTAAAATTAAATCTTTATTTAAGTCTACTAAATAAGATAATTTAGATCTATATAAAAAGAAAGCAGCTTTATTTTGTTATGAAAAGGTAGGATTAAATTTCTGATTAACAGGTAATACTTCCACTACTTTTCCTAGAATCTGATCTTCCATTGCAATTTGTTGCTTTAAATAGAGATATATTAGAGCCAATCTTCCAATTGGACTAATAACTTCTTGCCTAAGAGTCCCAAGTCCTAAACTCCTAACTACTCCCATAGATCTAACTCAGACAATGTGCTACTGAATCGACCTCGGAAACGCAAATCAAGTCCTAATATGCAAGTAGTTTGATTAATACAACTAACAAGTGTAAAAAACAATGGTAAGAGTACTATACGTGTAAACTGTTTTTACTATCGTTGTCATGTCTTTTATATTCATTGACTCAACTTTGTGGTAGTGTAATTAAGTGTGCGCCGAAAATTCATTGGATTAGAGATCTACGGAATGTGTTAGGTTAAGATTTAGAAACTTTTTATGTGGGCTAGGGGGTTATTTCTTTGGACATGTCACATGATCTAAGAAATCCATGTCATAAGATGAAAAAGTTGTAACCAAACATATCATCAACCCTTCTTTATGACCTGCAAGCTGAATCGGATGACAGGGACTACATAGATAGTTTTTAACTTTTTATGGCGTCAGTCAGAAGGAATAAAGTCGAAAAACTATTTACTTTTAAAAAACCTTGGTGAAATGTAAAGTCTTGATTTGATATTCTGCTGTTAATAAATTTGACAACATCATCACACAGGATTAGAGGACATTGTTTGTGCTTAGGATCTGGATGAGAAAAGAATTACGACAACAACATTACCCCAACACGTAGAAAGCTCTCGCCTACAGCAATTAAGGGGGTTGGATATGCGCAACTTACCCCTGTGTTGAAAGTAGGCTAATGCAGACCAGAATTTTATGAGTGTATGCCTGTATGCTAAGATTCAACTACAAGTTATAACATTCTTAGCTTAACACAGCTGTAAGCCTGTAATATTTGCAGCGCGAAATTGAAATACGTTTCAAGTGAATTTCCAGCAACCAGTGGTTTAACCTTTCTAAAATTAACCATGTTAATGTCACATTTTACCATGCTTCGGAACATAAATATGGTTATATACATCATACAGCAGAAAAACAGTAGTTTCGGCATTCTGATCTTTCTCACTGTTACTGAGCTGTGAGAAAGAATGGTCTCTACATAAGGCATACATATGACTAAATAAATCAAGTGTCATGCCACAAACCTGAACTCTAGCACACTATTGTCCTCAGGTGTTCACTTGATCGAGCTGATCACTCATGTAGCACAGTCACTGATTAGTTCGCTGAAGAAGGGATCTGAGAGCGCTTCCTTTGCAGAATCGCAACTGTTCAATCGCTTTTTCAGAGATCGTAATTCTCTTTCATCTTTTCCAGAACGTTTCTAGTAAAATGTCAAAAGTACACAAGTTAGTGGCCAGGAAAAAAGAGAGTAAAAGGTGGCCATAATCAAATTAGAAATGTGAAATTTGTATCTTAAAAGTTCAGGAGCATCTTGACAGAAACCACAGCTGCAGAAAGTATGATCATTTGTCAAGTGTAGGTGAGCAATTCAAAGAGAAATAACATATTGAATACTGCAATGTGCTTCAGATTTCGAATATTTCCAATTACCTAACAAGGACCAAGCTCGATGCAGTAGGTCCTATTTATTAAATAAACACTACGATATTCTACCAAAGAAGACAAGAAGAGTCTTTCAATGTCAACCCCTGGAGCAGTTTTGAGTGATCATCTTATGTTGAGATAGAGAAGCTGTCTAGATATGCCTACTGCCTTTGAAGCGAAAGCAAAATAAACAGTCACCTCTATAAGAAATAGGCGAGGAAACATAGTACTTACGAATGATTTCTTCAGCAACAGAATATCGACTAAGTACTGCAGCCACAACACGTTTGTCTTGGGGACACTGCCAGCATAGTAATTGGAAAGATGAACATCGATTAGAAAGGCCATCAATGAACCTTAAGAGTGATTTTTCATGTATTTACGGATTGCAGATTTGAATTGTTGCCAAAAAAAAATGTTGCCAAAATGCAAGAAGCATCAGCCAAAGAGCCTTTTCATTAATAACAAGTGCCGGCACCATCATACCTTTCATCCCAGCAATCATCGGTGACCTCCCTCATCTTACGATATGTTTCTGCCTGTATAAGAATATTGAGAATTCGAGAGTTCAGTAGTACACTTATCTACATAGGAACGATACGAATTAAATTCAAATGTTTCTTACTTGCTTGTCTCTTTTAGGGCCTTCAAAAAGTTCAGGATCCAAGGATAAATCCAAATAGAGAATAGTGTTTCCTGTATCCATAACAGCAAATGTTATCAGCCTAACTATAAGCTGAGCAGCAAGATAACTTCTGAATAATTAGACAGCTACCTGTATTGATTCTTGAAAGAGTAAAGTCTATGATTGAAACCAGGAGTCCATTTGTTTTTATAGATGATGTCTTTCCTTCAAGAGCGAACTGCAATGCAGGAGTTTCTTTTCTGCTTAGAAGGATATTCCCCCTGAAAGGAACCAACATGAAGATAGATCAAATAATAAATCGAAGATATGACTTATGGTCTGCTGTTTACTATTATCTTTCAACACTGCTAATTAGTTTTAGTATCTAACCAGTGCAAATCACGATGTTCAAACTCAAATGCAGCTTCTGCGACAGCCAAGGCAGCTGTTATCTGAAACATAGCACGCAGCTAGCACAATCAACGAAAAGGGTTTTAAGGTGTTGAGGCAGAAACTCAACCAAGAACAATACTAACCTGAACTAACAAACTTTGTGCTTCATTGAAGTCTGAGAGGACAAAGCTTTCAAGATCTCTACCCCCATGCTTAAGAATGGAAACAACGTAGCACTGATATGTAACAATTGCAATACAATAGAAAAAGAAGTTAGGGAATAGATAGCTGCACTGAAAGCCTAACAAAAGCTGCATTCAAACTGACTATATGCATCAATAAATATCAAACCTGTTCCTCTGGAAACAGCTTCGGGTGATCATTTTCTGAGCCGTGCTCTGCATCCCAGGTTTCCCAAGCTTTGAGCAGAACAGGATCATATGGACCTCGACAAACCTTTATGCTAAAAAACAGATCCAGATCACAGATTAAGGTTCTGAAGAGAATCCAGTTTTCCAAGCATAGATTGTACTGTCATTGAGCATACAATTGCCTCAACATTACTGTAAGGCAGTAAGTACATTGGAATAATGTATCATAAAATAACTTTCACAGCCATCTCACTGAACTATACAGGCAAGGCAAGTAATAAGATATTGTAAGCTCAGTGGTCTGCCAAACATAACATGGTCTGACCTCCTGAACTTTTTTGTTTCTCTTGACAGAAACATAAGTCTGCTCTTACTCTTTGGTTTCTATGAATGCTGTGGTAGCATTGTCAACAAGAAGCTCCGATCCTCTTAAATGATTAAGTGTACGCGATAGTATTACTTCCTCCAGCAACTCCATTGATCTCTGAAAATTAACAGAAGTAATTGTACAATGTTAAAATAATGACGAAAAAGAGAGAATTGTACAGAAACAGTACTTAAATCTAATGCAGTCAGAAATGTTCCTACATAGAGAAAAACGCACACAATTCTGAAGGTGCAGATAAGTATGCACAATGGCATTAGTAAATCTCAAAACATAACACGAGATTTAAACATATATCCTAAACCTAAGAACAATGAACTATTTGAAATGCTCTCCTTTTGTTTCTGTAGCTTTTAAAAGATGAGCCTCGCTACCTAGAAGTTTAATGCTAAGCGAAACTGCTCGAAGGACATAGCAAATCCAAACTGTAAACAAAGATATGTGCCAGAAACTTGTCGACCACCAGTATCAAGTGAGGACTCACGAGCTAGGAGTCTAGGACCAACAACAAAATGAAATAAGTCAGGACGAACCTTCTGCACTTCACCATTTACTCGCAGCTCTCCATCAATAGGAACTATCTTGCAAACAGATCCACCAGCGATGAAAGCCTCTCCATACGTTCCTTCACCAATCTTAACAATAGTTGCTGGGTCACTGTGCTCCATATGATAACATATTCCATCAGCAACATTAATGAATTACAAACCTTCATTTTTACAGATGAATAGGAAAATGCCAGACAACAAAAAGCATGAATGAAGAGACAGCAATTTCATAATAAATGTACTCTAGCCACCTATATAAGATGGAAGCAACTGAACATGTAATGTCAAAGATAACAAGTACCATGGAGTTCACTAACCAGAGCATGGAGAACACATCAAACAGTGTCGAAGGAGCAGACTGCTCACATTCCTTTAGAAGAGCGAAAAATGCATCATTGCCCAATGAACTTGGTCGAGATGCCAAAGAAAGCTTCCTGATTTCAGATTCTATATCATCAAAGTCCTTGTCCACTAGATGATCTGAATCTGTACGCGATTTTTCAGAATGTGTGTGCATATCTAGCACAGAACCTGAACCAGGAATGCTTGGCAAACGATATTCTTCTGACTTCCTCATACATGAAGAACCAAGTCCCTCATCATCATCATCATAAGGAATAGGCTCTAGACGCTCAGCTGGAGTGTTTAGTATAGTGGACAAAGAACTAGAAACCATTTCACGCCGTCTTTTAGCATGCAGCCACTTCTCTAATCTCGTGCATAATGGAGGTACAGGTACATTGTTCGTTTGATTCCCCATAACCCAAGCACACTTCTTAGGTGAAGGACTTTCTTCCAGCAACTCATCTGCATCGACTTCTTGAAAATATGCTCTCTCTTTCTCGAAATTTGGGGGCTGTGTAAGTTTTCCCTAAGCCAACAAAAGCACAAAATCTAATGACCATATGCAACATGTATGCTGAAACAATAACAAATCATTACACCCAAAACTCGAAACTTCATCAAACTAAATTCATCTACTAATACTACTACATCAAATTATATTCGAATTGGTCGATTTTCGTGCACAACCATTTCCTTTCCCATACAATCATTCCAAATTGCAGCCCACATAGCTAAAAAAATGTACACAAACATCTTATAAGTTATAAACAGCCAAATACTACCACATTAACCAAATGAAACCGAAAAAGTTTCATACTTTAGGAAGTGGCGGTCTGGGTTTCCGCCTTGGCCCCCGTTTCTGCTGCCCTTGACGATCAGATACCGCTAGAACGGCAATACTTGTCCTCCCTCTGCAACCAATTTTCGACGAAAAATACACATTTCACTCAAATTATCCTGGTTACAACTAAAGTTACAATCTTTTGACCAACCATCTCATATAATGTATAACTTAATAACTAAATATTAGGTATTCTCCAATTCACGGCTCGAGTATAATAACTTTATCGACTAAGTTAGCTGACATTTGTGCAATATTTACATCCTAAAAACAATTAAACAAACCTGGTGGAAAGAGAGCGATTCCAACTGACTCGTTGAGAATTAATTGGCACAAAACTCACTCGACTCGTACTCGGCCTCGACTTGCTACTTCCATCTCTGCTAAAAATTCCAACAATCACAACAATTTCAATCGCAAATTAGATTAAATTAAACAATTAAAATCTAAAATCATTGATAAATTTATTAAAAAAAAAAAGTAAATAAAGATTATTACTTTGTTGTTGAATTTTCAGTTGCAATAGGAGCTTCATTTGAATTGTTGCGAATATAAGTGACGACAATTTGGGGATGATTAGGTTTAGAAATGTTGTGATTTTGATTCTCTTGTTCTTCGGAAATGATTTCTCGCCATAAATCGTCGTTAATTGGGGATTTTTTCTCTCTCCTAGGGTTTGATGAACCCATCGAATTGGGGAAAATTAATTTAATTTAAATTTATGGAGTTTGTAATTTTCAAGCATTGGACAGGCGAAGTGACTGATGAGAGGAGAGGAGAGAGAAAATGGGAGAA
Source organism: Spergularia azorica (assembly GCA_038382645.1). Classification (NCBI taxonomy): domain Eukaryota; kingdom Viridiplantae; phylum Streptophyta; class Magnoliopsida; order Caryophyllales; family Caryophyllaceae; genus Spergularia; species Spergularia azorica. Next base: position 5,927,567 of record JBBYHQ010000013.1, read on the forward strand.
ATTCAAATTGAAGGAGTGGCTTCGGCGGGAAGATTGAAACGATGTCGTTTAGTTATTGGATTAGGGCCTTTTTAAGGTGGGATGTGTTATGGGCTTGGTTTTGATCAGTTGTTGGACTATGAATTGAAGTTTTCAGCCCATGGGTCGATATTGACCCGGAACTGATTTGGACCCGACCCAAAAATGACCCGAATTTGTAGAGATCTGAAACAAGTTGATTTGAATTGATCCGACCTAAACGACTTGTTTGTGAGGTCTAAGTAGAAGAATAGCATATTACTGACTACAAATTTTAGAATATGGTTACTTAATGATATTGTTTTCCCCAAATTATGGATTTTTTTGTCTCCTCTTCTTCCCATTCATACCTGATATAATCAAACAATGTAAGTCGTAAAATAATTCACCTATAGAAGCTTTTACACCTCATTCAATTAAAGAAATTATATTGATTTAGATGTCATTATCGAGCTCTATTTTGTTTTGTTTGTTGCTTAGCGTCTCACGTGGTACAACACTCTGCGTAATCAAACTGGTTAAGAATCCAACGTATAATAATAAGAGGCAATATCATAGTTTATTTTTCAGGTAATTAGCATTATCTATGGCATATACTAACTGATAATATGTCAATTTGGTGTTAGTTGGCATTTTAATTCAAGGGATGATGGATGACTTCCCACTTAAGTTGTACGTTTTTGTAGAAAACTGTAGCATATTAGAAAATTTGCAAACTTGCTTTTCCTGGTAAATTTCATATCCGAATCATTGAATCAAACACGAAGCCGTGTTCTTGTTGCAATGGATTGTCGTTGCATGGTGTAGTTTCATGCATTTCTTTGACGTACGTAACAAACTGCAATGTAATAGTAGTAATCTTATTACAATAGTCTAATAATAGAGTTTGATGTTGTCAAGCAACTCATGAAGTACTCGACGTCACGCCCCCATGCAAGCTCCCCAAAATTTCGATTATCTTCATACTCGTCTCTATAGGAGAGTGCGTGACCATTAACACTCGTATTTCCGCTATAATAATTAATAGTTTTCCTTATTCTTCATTCTGAGTAGAAATGTATACTTCCCCCATTTTTTGCATCAACCCCAATAGATAGTGGGTATACATACGTTTATAGGCGACTCCGCCTCATGACCTACCGATAATTTGACGGCTATCTTCTTTGTCAAAACACATGTTCTTTATAAATGGTATATATAGAGAGATGTTCAGGTCAATCTTTAACAATAATTTAGTTTAGAGTTTTCACACCATATAATCGTAAACTTTTAAACTCATCATTTTCATCGCAAGATACCTCATAACAATAAATGCAAGTTGTTTATATAAGAAAAATGAGCTAAAAAGCCTAAAAGTATATAGGCGTGCAGCGGATTAACGGCGGATGATTTAGGCTTCTTGTGAGATCTGGTAAGCAATATTCACCTAACTTTGATCATCAACATCAGGTCAAGTACGAGTATTTACTGGAGTGGATAAGCAAAGAGATAATAACCCCAAAATACTACGGCAAATTGCAATTATTATGTTAAAAAGAGAGCTAGTTGGATGTTGTCAGAAAATTATACTCCTGGAATAAATTTTTACAGCCACTTTTTCTTCTGCCAAAGAGCATAATGTTGCGTGACCAATACTTGGTTTTTAGCGCATAATCCCGTTGTTTTCTTTGCTTTTTGGTGGAGTACGAGTACCTCGTAATTGTCACGGGATTCCTTAGACTCGTCTCACCCATCAATGCCGATCCATCGCTAATAATATACGAGTATGATCAACCAACATTATACGAGTACACCCTATTGATGTATATTACATCGATTTTACTTTGTAAATTAAATCACAATATCGTTTTTATATATAGCTCGGTTTTCACTATATTCAAAATTTAACCCATAACAACGCTAACGTGGAGTTATAGACTTACAATGTATATCAATACCGCACAGTGGCATGGTAGGAATTGATTTGCTGGCATACTTGACGAACTAGTTATATACGGAGTATTGAAATATGGAGTATACAATAACGTTGTTTAGTGTAATACGATTACTCCGCATATAGTAGGGTCTTAGTTGATCGACTAGAATTCAAATCTCATAATTATAATAAACTAGTTTGTGAGAAATGCATGAATGCCAAAAATACGAATATCCAATAATATTAATCTTTTGGACAACTTACGTCAACTTCTCAAAAAAACGGAAGAAATACACGTAGATTCCTCGATTGCAAGCATTGCTCCACACAAACAAAGAAAAGATTGCGAGATGGAAGCTGTGAAGAATAGACCAGTACGTAGAATAGAAGATTCAAATTTGTATATATAGTACATTACCGAAATGACATGAGTGGCTAGAAAGTGTGTGCAAAAGGAGGAGATGCATGCCATGTCAGCATCTTTACTAAACGGTAATGTATGCCAAGTCATCTGCAGCTAAGCCTACTGTATGCTAGGTGGGTGACAGCATGACAACCTTGATGCTTCATAGGCCCCACCTCTTGCCAGCTTGGCAACCTGTCGTCTACGTATTATCCGGTCCGGTTACTAGTGTTAGGTCCATTTGGTCATCCTGATCTTATCGTTCTTGAACCAACTGTTCCCGTATTTTAAACTTATGGTAAAAAAAGGTACTGTAAATATTTAGTCCGACTTTATCTAATATCGACTCAGGGGTTTGAGAGTGTTTTTAGTCTTGAAAATTACTTTTTGTCTTGTGATTGGTAAGGAAATAAGAAATGTGTGATGATTGAATATTACACTGAATACTTAATCTCGAGTCTTAACGATGAGTTGATACATATTCGATGGTTAGTCATGAATTTCTGATTGTCGTTTCATGATCGTGTCACACGAGTGGTGCACGTAGTAGGGAGTATGGACAAAACAAGTTTCGAAGAGAGGAAACGAAGGTTTTTGGATTGGAAACAAAGTGAAATGAATGGTTTTAAATAGAGAAAAAATGACATTTTTAGGTAAACCTCAACTTCACTATTGGTGATCTTATTTCAAATGAACAAATTCAGTATTAGATGAAAACCATATCCAATTTTCTCAACATACGGAGTACACTAACATACTGTGATACCGAATCGTAAACGCATCCGATTAACGAGTAATAATAATCGTATTAGCCAATTAGGTAAGAATCATTAATTTGGCTGATAGTGAGTAACACTCTAAAAAGAAAAGCAAAAACCAAGAAAAAAGGGAAATCCCAAGTAATACAATGGCAAATCCAAACTCTTAATCTTGATTAAAAAGAAGCGTAACTTTCACTGTTTATGAAGATTTATGTGAAAGGCCAAAATTGATTTTTGTCTCATCACCTACCACTCTGATAACTCCACACCCACCACTTCTTTCCTTCTCAATCTCTCTCCTCTCTTCTTTTTCACTTATTCTGTTCTTCACTAATCAATACATAAATACTGTACTTAGCATTAATAAAGTTTGATATAATTATTATAATTATTTTTTGAGTTTTCCATGTCCCTGTACTTTCCAATTGAAACCCCAATTATTTCTAACTCTTCCCATTTTTGGGAAATTAGGGTTCTTACTATTAATATTACCCAACAAGTGTGGTGGGAGAAAGCTCCATTTCAGCTTAGATTTAATCATCTTTCCACATTTTTCTGCAAATACCCACTGATTTTGGCTATTTAAGTTGTTTTTTGAGGTGGGTTTTGTGAAAGATCGTGTCTTTTGGCTTTTTTATGAAGTTTTGTGGGTGCCCCATTTGATGGGTTTTGAAGAATTTGTTGTTAGAGATTGTTGTTGGGTTTCTTTGGAGTGGAGTGAGCAAGGGATCTGAGCTTGTAGCTCAAGTTTTCTTCAAAGGTGATAACTTTTGTTTAATTTTATTACAGTAAATTTAAATTCTTTAATTTTCAGCAATTTTGTGTTTTATAGAATGTTAATTGTAGTTGGAATTGGGAGTTTTTGTTTAGGTTTGTTTGCATTTGGTTTGCTGTTTCATATGACTGTTCAGGGTAGACAACCCCATTTTGGTTCAACTGTTTTTGTCGGTGGTGTTGTTCTTGTTGGTTTTTTGGTTTGCTGATCTTGCTGATTCAATTAATCAATTGTTTCACTGACATAGTTGGATATGTGCTTAATTTCGATAGTCGTAAGCAATGTCGTGGTTGTAACGTTAATCATGATTTTCGCCCGCTTGTGAATTCGGAATTGGGATGTTTGGTTTCTTTATGATGGTAGCTTGAGATAGGAAAGAAGAAATTGAAAATGTAGCGCGATATTTTTCAATTTTCGCCTGCTTGTGAATTCGGAATTGGGATGTTTGGTTTCTTTATGATGGTAGTTTGAGATAGGAAAGAAGAAATTGAAAATGTAGCGCGATATTTTTCATGACTAAGGTGGCTTTGTCGGCGTTGTACGGGCTTATGGGGTTCTAATTTCTCTTTAGGTTCATTGGGATGTGATGAAAGGTGTTATTATTCGTTGATTAGCATGTGATCTCAATGTTCCAGTGAGTATGTTATTGTTCAATTGGTTTGTGATTTTTTGCTTCTTCGGGGTGTGACATAGGAATGGTTTTCATTTTGTTGAGAATTACTTTTCGGACTTTACTAAGGACACGAGGATCTGAATTTTGCATTTGCTGTTCTCCTGCATTGAACTTGGCTTAGGTACATTTGTTTCTGGAGGAATGGCTGATCTTAATGCCGCGTTATCTAGGAAATCAATATTTGGCCTAAAGGTCTGGGTAGTTATTGGAATTGTTGTTGGATTATTCATCATTGTTATTCTTGCCTTTGTACCTCTATGCCTTACATCACGGAAGAAAGCGAAAAGAGCTAAGGGTAATATCCCTGTCAGTCAAATTCCCTCTGTATCTAAAGAAATAAAGGAAATAAGGGTGGAGCACATATCTGCGAATGCTTATGTTCCTGGTGAAGGGAATTTTTTGACACTCAAGGATAAATTTAGTGACAGGGATTCTGATAAGGTGGTTATCCATGAAGATTCAGGGAAATTGAGAAATGGTGATGCCAGTAGTCAGTCTGGTTCATTTCATCGGTTAGAAGCGGGCGGTTCTATCTCAGGGGAGGAAGGCAGTTCAGGAACATTTGCTGTGTTCAAACCGTCCTCCTCTCACCCAATCACTGCACCTTCACCACTTTGTGGTCTGCCTGAATTTTCGCATTTGGGTTGGGGTCACTGGTTTACGTTAAGGGATCTTGAAGTTGCAACAAACAGGTTCTCGAAGGAAAATATAATTGGTGAAGGTGGATACGGAGTTGTATACAAAGGAAACTTGGTCAATGGAACCCCTGTAGCTATTAAAAGGATTCTAAATAACCTGTGAGTCTGGACTTGATTTAATGTTTAATTCAAGTTCACTGGATTATGCTTTCCGTATTGTGTTTTGTGACCTTTTGATTCTAGCTTTACAAATTTCTTCATCACAGAGGTCAAGCTGAGAAAGAATTTAGAGTGGAAGTGGAAGCTATTGGCCATGTGCGTCATAAAAATTTGGTCAGACTTTTGGGGTATTGTGTTGAAGGAACTCACAGGTGACTCCTTGCAACTTTCTGAAATTATAACACGATGGTTTCTTTGCATCTAAGATATTAAACATCTCCGAGAAAGGTTGGCAATATAACTGTAATTGTCTTGACTTCTTATTTCCCCGGACTTTCAGGATGTTAGCTTATGAGTATGTTAATAATGGAAACTTAGAGCAATGGCTCCATGGTGCCATGCGTCAGCATGGATATCTTACGTGGGAGGCCCGAATGAAAGTGTTGCTGGGCACAGCTAAAGCGTAAGTTGGCTTAATGTTCAAGCACTTTATAAAACCTTTGCAAACTGGCCACTTCATATTTCCATGTTCATGTTTTGCAGCTGCTTATATTTTTCCTTTTCTAAAAGTTCAAATGTAGTGAGTTGTTTTGTTGTGTGTCTTTTTAAGTCTGCCATGCTTTGCTAGTTGATAAATTTGTATGTATGCTTCCATGGTTCAGAGTTCTTCAATGGTCCTTTATTGACGTCTATGAAAGTATCTTCACGGGAACATTTTCCTGTGACTTGTCATTTGAAATAACTTGTCAGAGTCCTTTCTCATTAAATTTGACATTTCAAACTCCCCCTTTGATTTTCGATATGACACTGGCACACCACCATTCAGTGTTATGTATGCGTTTCTTGGCACATTAGTTTTACAACAGTGACAGTTATAGAATTGATGTGCTGGCCTTATTAATCACATATTGCTGTTATTGTTTGGTGCCTGTGTTGCTTATTGTGCTCAGTGAGAGTGAAGTGTTACGAGAAGAAAATTTCCACGCAAACCTACCATTACCTACAGTTGCAGGCTAATGTGATTTGTTGTTTATTGAGGCTGCTTGGATTCTAGTGGATATCCAGTTATGTGGAGAGGGCTATGCTGACTCATTAATAAAATTTGTTGCTGCAGTCTTGCCTACTTGCATGAGGCAATTGAGCCAAAGGTTGTCCACCGAGATATCAAGTCGAGCAATATTTTGATTGGTGACGACTTCAATGCGAAGGTCTCTGATTTTGGCCTGGCAAAACTTCTTGGTGCGGGTAAAAGTCATGTGACAACTCGAGTTATGGGAACCTTTGGGTATGTCTATGAGTACTTTATTAAGTTTTGATTATGTCCTGTATGGCTGCATCTTTCTTTTTGGATATTGATTTTGCCTATGTGTTTCTCCTTTCAGATATGTGGCCCCCGAGTATGCAAATACCGGTCTGCTAAACGAGAAGAGCGATGTATATAGTTTTGGAGTCTTACTGTTGGAGGCTATCACTGGACGAGATCCTGTGGACTATGGTCGTTTACCACAAGAGGTAAATTAGCAGTTGTGTGGATTTTTACATTTACGGTTCTTGCTAAATGAAGTTTGGGCCGAACTATAACATTCCTACGCTCCTAGCTACTTCAGTGTCAAATTCTTTTCTGAACTTTGAGCTTTCCAGAATGGACCTGCATCATTTTTCTTTTTCTTTTTCTTTTTTTGGGTTGTAGTTCTGCATGGATACTGAGTTCTGACCCTTGACCCTATTCCTTGTTACCCTGAATGAATAATAAGAGGATGCCGAAATTGAAAACCTAGATATTTTGGCATGAAAAGCTCGAGGACTTGCCTAAATATGTGATACATTACTGTCAATTCATGGTCTTGACCTTTTCTTTTCCCTGATTTGGATTTGTGTTTAGCATTTACCTATAATGGGCAATTCCTGAAGAATAAAAGACTAACAAGTGTTCCTTTTGTATTATAGTCTGTTTCAGAAGAAAAAAAGACTATCAAGTGTTCCTTTTGTATTCCGGACTTGATTGAATGTTTGTTAATGCTAAGCTGCACTGGTCGTTGCTGTGTTTTCTTTTCTGCTTTTTCACTCATTGATCTTGTTTGGAGATTCTTTTCTCCTCTACTCTGCTGTACTACACTCGCTGCTGTAAGGTGCTGTGTTTGTTCGTAGTTTGGCTGATTTGCCATGATATCAGGTGAACTTGGTCGATTGGTTAAAAATGATGGTAGGAAGTCGGCGATCAGAGGAAGTGGTGGACCCCAATATCGAAGCAAAGCCATCAACAAGGGCTCTGAAGCGGGCTCTTCTGACTGCTCTAAGGTGTGTTGATCCAGACTCGGACAAAAGACCTAAGATGGGCCAGGTTGTTCGTATGCTTGAATCGGAGGAGTATCCCATACCTAGAGAGGTTAGTCCTTGGATTTAGTTTTCTAGAGCTATACGTAGGCGATCAATTCATATCTAGTTTTGGATATAGCATATGATAGAAATGTCAAAATTTAGTAAGAAATGCGATCCACTGGAGTCAATGGACCTTGCATGTCTGAAGTGATGGCTCTAGTTAAAATCTCATGAACAAGGATAAAGGATGAGAATTGCGTATGTTGAACGTGTAAATAAAGAAATGATGAAAAATGGTGTCTAGTTCAGGAAGAGGTTGAAGGGGATGAAAAGGGGACGTATGGTGGAGTGTGGTGGATGGTAGCCTCATCTTTGACTGTGTACCCCCATCCTTTTGTAAATGTAAATGTAGCTGGAAATTGCACTTGTGCATGGAAGAGTGCAAGAAGCCCCTCCTGTTGGAGTGCCTTAGTGCACTTGACTTTACGACCCTAGTTTTTGACGTGTAAAGGTTAGCCCCAACTGTTGAAAGCTCTACTTCTCAAAAGGGGATCGAGAAGGTAGTGGAGAATTTGAATTCCAGGCCTTTTCCTGGATGACGACGTATTTAAAAGGCTGCACAGGTTTATACAATTGATGTGGTCCTGTTAGAAAAAGACCTTCCATACGAACGATTCAATTAACAATTATTCAAAAGTATGACATTAGTTTTGGGCATGGCTATACCTTCTTCCATTCCCATGTGAAAGGAAGCAATGGGAAGCTGGAAATTGCACTTGTGCATGGAAGAGTGCAAGAAGCCCCTCCCGTTGGAGTGCCGTAGTGCTCTTGACTTTACGACACAGTGGACCAGCAATAGTACCTTATATCTTTGGAATTGGGAATAAAGGCGGAGTAATAGTACTAGTTTGCCTCCTTTTTGGGGGGTGGGGGTAGTTTACTTGTTTTTCTATTAGAAGTAGTAGTAAAAAGTTTACCTCGCAAGGGAAACTGCAGGCGTTTGAATTTGGGTCTTTCTCATAGTCAGTTATACAACTTCCAATGACATACTGACTTACTCGGCGACTTTCTGCCCTTCTCCAGGACCGCAGGCACCGTAGAGCTCGAGCAAACAGCACTGAGATCGAATCACAGAGGGATTTTTCAGACGCAGATAAAAGCGACAACCCTGATTCGAGGTCAGAGAGCAGGAGGGCTCCACGGTCATGAAAGTGATTGTTAATGCTGTTCGTGTGAGAGGATCATAAGTAACTTGCTTCCGCTGCCTTTGCCATTCAGGTGCCCACTCTATACTCTATAGTCTATATAGAGCTAGATTGGTTCTCGCTCTCTTCCTATTTTTCCTTCACCTGTTTTCCTCTTTACCTTGAGGGCTCGGATGCAAGTCACGAGTTGTAGAGGTCTCGTAATTTATTAGTTTGTATCCATATTCTTTTTTCCTAGCCTCCTGATCTTCTCTCTCTTTTCTATTACATACTACTAGGTCAGATAGATCGTCTTATGTAAGAAAGTGGTGTTTGTGAAGTCCTGAACCAATCTTTTATTTTTATTTTTTTCGGGGAGGGAGGGGGGTTGTATAGTGTTACAATGATTCCGGCAATTCAATTTGTTTCATGATGTTATGGTCTCGTTTCCTTTTGTCTCTTCGTTCTCAGCTCTATGACACAGCCACTTGGTTGTACGGGAGTGTTCATACTCGAGAACTCGAGAAGTCACACGCAACGGCCTGAAACTTGTAAAACCGCGAGACAGACCAAACGGTAAATTCTTGGATCGTTCCGAATTGAAACTTCCCTGCGGTAATGAGAATGATTTTGACTTGCTACGAAGACACATATATATACTCCGTATAACACTTCAATGACCACCATTTCTCAAGTTCGAGTTTGTAGCATGTCAAAGTGGCATTAGCCCGACAAAGGTCTACAAATTACTCTTTCCGTTTCAGTTTAACCGTTTACCTTCGTATAAGTCGAAGGTAACGACATCCGCTTCATTCTAACTATTAACCATCGTAAAAAATCGAAATCCGTTTAACCATCGTGAAAAAATCGAAATAAACGATATCATACCTTAACATGGCGGGAACAATAAATCACCTTCCCTCACAAATTCAAATGTGTTACTCTTAAAAAAAACCCCAAATCTTCTACAGTACGTTACATTTTCTAGGGTTTAACGTTTAAGTAATCTGGAGCAGCTATGACGACCGAAAGCCCCAATTTTTTATCAGGCACGTCAAATTTCTGACTACTTCTTCATATAATTATTTGTTTATTCTTTACGATTTCGTCACTCACTCCAATTTATAATTTTATTTCATCTTTTCTTATCTTGATCGATTTTATTATTATCATCAACATGTTTACCTTTCTGGGAATTTGTTGATGTTCTTAATTTATTGTATAATTAATTGAATTTTTTCCCCAATTTTGTGATAAACTATGCAATTTGTGTTTAGTTGTAGCGTTATTATTACGGAATCTAGCAGCATCACATTTCACAGCCTCGACCCCCATTTCAATTGTTATGTTGCTATCGGATTTGAAATTAGGGTTTAGATACAATCTTCGTAGGATTTACTAAGTTTAGGAAGCCGAAATCGACAACAACGATCCCGAGTTTGGTTAATTTCTGTTTACTAGATACAATCTTCCTGATTTTTTTTTTACGAATGTTACTCGTACTCGGCTACAAGTGTCAGGCACGGATACGTATCCAAGTATCGCACTTGGCCAATTTTGGTGAAATTTCCATTATTTTAGCCTAAAATGAAGTGTCCAATGGTCGTACCAGTGTCCGAGTGTCAAGTTGCCTGACACGGATACTCGGTGGGAAATAGTAGAAGAGTCTGGGTAAATATAGTTCTTTACTGAAATAATGTACCAGTGGTTTTTAAATTACAATTATTTCGCGGTCATTTCATAGTTTAGCTACGTGAGGAAGACAACAGACGTTTATCCTGCCGTGCACTGAAGATGCGTCATTGAATGCATCATACAGTAGGTCTTAAACTAATTGACAGCTACCGAGTTACGTATAATTTAGTCCGTAATGTCCTCTTGTGTATTAGATTATTGTTGTTTCCGATGATTGGTATGTTGACTGCTTGGATGCCGGTTTAAAACAATTTGTTAAATGGTGATCTGACTAGAAGTTATTCTGATCCCATAGATGCTTCTTGCTGTGTTTGTTTTAATCGTTAATGTAACTGTTGATTTGTTCGACTGTAAATGCAGACAAAGTTATGGTCGTTTTATTGCTGGTCTCGAAACTAAACCTTAAAATAGACACAGATTGTGGGATGATCTTGGCTAGAACTCTAATTTTTTATGCGGTTTGTACTGTGATTGATAAACACTGACTCTGCAAGTCTTTAAGGGCTTTTTGTTAATCAGATGTGATATGACAATTTGGGATTTAGAATCTAAGGAACCTGCAACTGGCAACAAAGTCTCTTTTTAATACACTTAAGAATGTTCATGTATCTGCAGTACAAGTCAACTGGCCAGAGCAGGATCCAGAATTAGGGGGAGTAATATTTCCTCTTCGTTTTTTTTAATAAAACGACTAGAACAAAGTCTTAGTTCCGAAATCATTTGGAATTGGCTAACAAGAAATCCTTAGATCCAATAATGCTTCTGATCTAAATATTAGGACTAAATAATGGTACTCAACTACTCATGTGCAATTAGCATTATGAGTGTAATTTAACTACCAAATTGCATGCAATGTTTCATTTATCATTACTTCCCACATCAAGCGAGTGATTATACAGGACCATGGTGAGAATCATGGTCCCTCTCACAAAAAGAATGTGGAGATCATATGTTAAAATAATTTTTATTTTTCAAGTCATGATCCGCGTATTCTTTTTGTGAGGAGGACCACAATCCTCACCATGGTCCAAGAGTATAATCACTCGCTTGCACTACTTCATAGTAAAGTCAAACTATATATCTCAGGAAGAGGCATGTTCATGTACTTGTCATGTCCCTTTTTTAGAAAAAAGATGGACAGCGCCACCTTCCTCTTTTGATATTCCCATTTTTTTGAAGAGTCGAATGTTTCAAAGTTCAGCCTGAATATTTCAGCTTCATGTACCCATGTGCATTAGATTATGTATGAAAAGGTCACCCCAAAAACTCAAACGTGAATATGGAAAATAGCTTTGTGGTTTTGTTACCGTCGTTGTAATTCTGAAATTGTGGAAGCTTCATACAATGGCGCAGTTTGCTGATCCAGGTGAAACTAAGCCTCTTGATTCTGAGTTAGTAGAGGTAGGGAGAAGTTCGAGGTTATCAGTCCAGAGTTTGGGTTCCAGTTTGAGAAGAAATGCATCTTTAGGCTCTTCAAGGTATGGCTTCAATGAGGAGTACATTCAAGAATGGGCTAAAATCGAGAGATTACCCACCTATCAACGATCAAAGGTCTTTCTGTTTGATGAATATGATGATGAAAACGCGGTTAATGGAAAACGGATGATTGATGTTTCCATGCTTGGGCCTCAAGAACGACATCTTTTTATTGAGAAACTCATCAAGCAGATTGAACATGATAACCTTCGATTTTTGCAGAAACTTAAGAAAAGAGTAGATAAGTAAGTGTAACTACACTCAGTTGAATTCATGGTATTCATTTAGAAAGCTTTGATATCATTCTGGGCACTTTCTAATATGTTGTACTTATGTGCTGGCTCGACTCTGCAATCCTTCCTTTTGTATAGAGTTGGTTTGAAGTTCCCTGCCGTCAAGGTGAAGTATGAAAATCTCTTTGTGGATGCTAAGTGCACGGTTGTTGATGGCAAGCCTCTCCCCACTCTCTGGAATACTATAAAAAGTAGTTTCTCAGTAAGTCTTGTGGATTATCTCTTAAAAACCACAGCTCCTGCTGTTCAAAGCAGATTTTGATGAACTTCATTTGTCACCGAAATCAAGACGTCAATTTAAGCCCCCCCCCCCCTCTCATGGACTTATCAACTCGTTATGTTATGCCGCAGGTCATCCCAAAATTACTGGGTTCTGAGCTGCAAGAAGCAAAACTAAGTATTCTCAAGGACGTCAGTGGCATAATCAAGCCTCGCAGGTCAGTAAAGAAATGACATTTCTATATGAGATATCCCTGCTTTAGGATCCTGTTTAATACCTAAAATGCAATTCTGAAACAAGAGATGCAGTGCAACTACCCTTTTATCTATACAGAAGTTCTATTGAGCAGTGTCTTTCTGTATAAAGGTTGCTACTTTTATTACATCTAGTGATCTCCTCTTGTCGTGGGATTACTCTCTGCTTAAGTGCTGAAACAGTGACATGCCAAGTTATCATATTCTTTGATGCATACTTCTAGTCTAATAAGATTTAAGGTTGTGGTATATTCAGGCACTGGAGAGTATAGTTTATGCAGCTTGGTACCCAAACAGAAAGGCAATATTGCTTGACTACAATAAAATTTTAGTACATAGGGAGAAAAGTTTGGCTTGTAGCCTTGTGGACCATTTGCAATCATGCAGCAGTTAGGCATATCTAAGTTTTATCGTTCTGCAATGTTTTACAGTGAACTTTTACGAGATTACGCTGAGTGTTCACAGTTTTTTCGAAGCTCAGTCTATATGATTGTCTCGATTAGCCACTTTTTCTGCAATGTGAAGTCGATGAATCTGTCATTTTCCTAAAAGCTCTGTACAGAGAATAACTTGCCATGTGTATCAGATTGTCCTTTCTTTTCCCTTTTTTATTGGTTTTGCACGCTTGCTGCTGCTAGATGTATGTCAGTACTACTCCTGGACATAATTAGAATCTAAAACTTGATGGATGAAGCTTAAGCTAGTGAGTTGAAGTTCTTAACAAATTTTAATTCTAGATAAACGCATTTATGCAAACTTTGATGGTATCTGCAGGATGACTCTGCTCCTTGGTCCCCCAGGATGTGGAAAGACCTCCCTTCTATTGGCACTTTCTGGAAACCTGGATCAATCATTACAGGTTTCTAAAAGCTAATTTGCCTTTTTATTGTACATTTCGTAGTGACATTTAAATTTTCCTTTTTTTGAGGAGCAGGAAGGTTTAAACATTTAAGAAGCTTACTGATTTAAGGTTTTAAAGTTTAAAACGGATGACAGTTCGTTGGAGGAAATTTTTTTGTTAGAAAGATAATGGAATCTGACAGTATCCGTTCTTTTACGAGAGAGAGAGAAACATCCATTAATCAGACTAGTTCTAAGTGATAAGGTCATCAACTAACTCCTCACTAGCAGTCTAGCACTATATTTAGGCATCAGCTAATTCACTATCACTAGTAGAGACAACATTTAAACATCAGCTAACTTTAGTTATAATGAATTCTATTTTGTCAATTTGCTGGTTCAAAAGTGAATTCTAATCTGCCAAACATAATACGCACACATAACCAATCACGATATGCACACACAACCAAACATGATATACACACACATGTTGTGTACTGTTTCTTGAACTTCTTGTATTCTCTGAAGCCATTTCCATAGGGAATGAAGCTCATTCCCATACGTGTAAGCAATTCAGAATGGGATCCTTTTCCAGGTTTCATTGCTAATGCGACTATTAGAGTAAATATCCTTTGCAGATTCATCAAGTCATTTCAGCATTTAGCCAAAGCCCTAGTCTCTGTAGCCTATCCCTGGTTTGAAGCCTTATCTTATAGTCAGCAAACAACATATCTGTGTGGGGATGTTTAGCGTGCACCAAATCCATCTGTCCCATGGAACAGAGGAATGAACTCGTCTTAGACTGTCACAGGCTGATGCCACAGCCCACAGTGTAATTCCCATGGAACATGCACTTGTCATTACGAAATTCTGCTTCAAGGTGATCTCTGACTTTACAGATTTGCTTCCTAGGCCAGCTAGTATATCACATAAAGTGTATGTCCACCAATCAGGACTTTTGAGTTAGATTATGTTCGCCCATTTCAAACTCAGAGAATCCTTTCTTCTGGCAATATCCTACCCATATTTGCCCTGAGCTGCAACTTTTCAAGTGTACAGTTTTTGGTCCCTAAGTCACCAGGTTTATTTGCCCTGCAGACAATATCTCAGGCTATCAGGAGGAATCTCAAACCTGTAGCTTTCCCCTCCCGTAAGAAGTGCCTATAGCATAATCCTCTTTATAACGCGCACAGCCAGGAGAATCACTGGATCCTCGTAAGAGTGTAATGAGAGGAGGACGGAGTTAGTTGGATCAGGCTAGCATGTGATAGGCGTCTTGTTGCCTAGGCTCTGATTCCAGCAGTATGTTGTCAACTAACACTTCACAGTATTCAACACTCAACTTTTCAGAAGCCGTTGGGATACCCAATTATTTCAAAGTTATAGAACTCATATGGAAGCCAAAGAATTGCTAAAATCATTCAATCTCATGAGCAGGATCATTACTAGTGTATACTGAACTTACTGATAGCATGTTTATGCTGGCAAATCTAGTGCTACAATTTTAGCTTCCACCTCATACAGATTTTTGACATATTTTTTCTTTTAAGTGCAGCTTAGAGGAGATATCAAGTACAATGGGTTCAATCTAGATGATATCGTGCCACAGAAAACATCTGCTTATATCAGCCAGCATGACTTGCACATTCCTGAGATGACTGTGAGAGAGACAATTGACTTTTCCGCTCGTTGTCAGGGTGTTGGAAGTCGAGCAGGTAAGCTGGTTCAGTACTGCTTTGTATTCACAAAAGTATTCTTCCCCTTATTAGATGTTGTTGTACTCACAAAAGTATTCTGCCCTTTATAAGATATGATGGTTGAGGTCTGTAGAAGGGAGAAGCAGGAAGGAATTGTTCCGGATCCTGATATAGATGCCTACATGAAGGTATTTGAACAAAAAATTCTGCTGTCTTTATATTACCTGCCATATTGAGACTCATTTGTAATCTGCTAATTAGTTGCTTTGGTTATTACATTACCTGCCATATTTAGACTCATTTATATGTAAGACAATTGTTTCACATCTATAATATTTCTCTCATCTTAGTTTCAAATTGGCGGAAATAGCTAAAGGATTTAGTCCAAAATGTTGTAGGAGCATTCGTAAAGATTCCTATGTTTGGATAGCCAAATTGGAGGGGAAGGGAGGCGAGGGAATGGAGAGAAATTAGTTTTAGAATAGCGGAAATGGTAGAGAGGGGTAGAGAGGTAACTAAAATCTGTTGTTTGGATAACAAATTTGTAGGAAAGGGAGATGAGAACTGGAAGGAGCCATTTTTCCTTTTCTTTGAATAATCAAAACCTTCCAATGGTTGGAAGGAATCGAAGCAAAATCTCTCCTCCCCTTGGCACCTGATTATGTGCCATATCATGTCCGCCCCCTGCCACTCCACAGAAGAATTGAAAGAGCCAGTCAAATGTCCTAAATTTTGGCCTCGAGTCAGCTTATTCTAGACAAGTCTGCAAACTTTGCCATGGACAAAACTGTGGGTTACAACTCAGTAAAATAGATCCGAAGTTCAGTTTAGTCCCTTGTTTGAACGATCCTGACAATGCAAAGTTCTGGACTCCGTGGACCATGTAAATTTACGTTCTAAACCAATAGAAGTATATGATTGGATTCTTTTGTAATTGAACTTAAGGAAAATCCCCTCCCCCCTCCCCTTTTCCTTACTGAGAACTAGCTAATGGTCCTCCATTTTAGCTTATCAATCAATTGGATCAACCTGTATGTTATTGCAAGCAAATAACTGTTTTTTATTAGAAGTAGCTTATTCCATGTCTCTGATATTTTCATGGTAGAGTCTTCATGCATGTGATGGCTAAAAAAATGTTTATTTGAGACTACTGATTTGTTTTATCAGGCAATATCCGTTGAAGGACTAAGGAGTTCTCTGCAGACGGACTACATATTGAAGGTAACTGTTTTGAACAACCTACGTAAGTTTAATGTCTGCTGCGAGGCTAATTGTCAGTCATTTACTTCTCAACCATCTTCTTGCAGATTCTTGGGATTGATATTTGCGCTGACACAATGGTCGGTGATGCTATGAGGCGAGGCATTTCAGGTGGTCAAAAGAAAAGATTAACTACAGGTGCTTTCAGAACTTCATTCCAAATCAGCCTTTTGAAAGTTGAAGGTTGAACCTGAAAATACCTCCTTAATCCGAGTCTGATGAATGGTAGTTTAATGGGTCATGTAGGTGAAATGATTGTTGGGCCAACAAAGGCATTATTTATGGATGAGATAACAAATGGCCTGGACAGTTCCACTGCCTTTCAGATTATTTCATGCATCCAACAATTGGTCCACATCACAGATGCTACTGCTCTTATTTCCCTTCTTCAGCCAGCACCAGAAACATATGAATTGTTTGACGACATCATCTTGATGGCAGAAGGAAAGATTTTATATCACGGACCCCGCAATCATGTTGTAGAGTTTTTTGAGAACTGTGGTTTTAAATGTCCACAAAGGAAGGGGGTAGCTGACTTTCTTCAGGAGGTAATTATTTTCGAGTCCTATATTTGATTAATACATACTTGTCATCAAGCAGAGCTGTAGGAGTCTCTTTCATTCTTGATTAAAATCCATTTTCTTGTGTAATAGAACTTGCCTCTTATTTCTGTCACAAAAATAATCATGTTTTTGTTCATTCTTCTCAGGTTATTTCAAGAAAAGATCAGCCACAATTCTGGTGTTGCAGTGAACCTTATACCTATGTCTCTATAGATGATTTCTGTGAGAAATTTAGGGCATCTCCCATTGGTAAAAGTCTATATGAAGATATTTCACTATCACATGTAAAGACGCAAGCTGATGAGAATGCTGTTGCCTTCTCCAAGTTTTCTCTGCCAAAGTGGGAGCTCTTCAGAGCTTGTTTTTCAAGAGAATTCCTTCTCATGAAGAGAAACTCGTTCATTTATATATTCAAAACTGTTCAGGTCGGTTCTTACTCATGCGCAACCTTTCTGGTTTATATCTGAGCAGTTATGTTTAGATGTTGCTGCTTATATGTCATGGACTCTTGTTTTTGTATAAAACATAGTTGGAGGATGTAATACATCCATACTATAGGACAAAAATAAGCAGAAAATACCACAATAACTGGGAAGGTACATAGTCACATTACCCTCTTGCTTTCACTGAAAATGTGCCCCCCCCCCCTGTTGTCATAGTTTACTTCAATGTTTTCTCTGAAATTTTACTAAAGCCAAATGATTCTCGCCCCAGCCGACCATTCCACTGCAAGTTCTATCAGTGGTCAATTCCTTGTAACATACTGCTGCTCATGTACTTGAGAGATTGATTTACTTTTCTTTTTGCCTTTAAATAAAAGTATAAAATTGTTCCCTACTGCTGCAGCTGACCATTATAGCTCTGGTGACGATGACTGTGTACTGGCATACGCGGATGCATGTTGATATTCTTCATGCAAATTATTATATGGGTGCTATGTTCTATAGCCTTATCATGCTTCTCGTTGATGGATTTCCAGAGCTATCAATGACTATCATGAGACTTCCTGTTTTCTTTAAACAGAGAGACCTCTATTTCTATCCAGCTTGGGCCTATGCAATCCCAGCGACTATTCTCAAGATCCCTCATTCCATTTTGCTTGCTCTCATTTGGACATCACTAACGTACTACACGATTGGCTATGCTCCAGAGTTTGGAAGGTGAGTTTGTTGTGAGTATCATGAGTTGACTGTCTTAGTCTCTGGAAAGTTTAGATGATAGCACTAAATTATCATACATCAGGTTTCATTTGCTGTTTTCAACAGCTTATGCATATAGCTGGCCCATTTAGTGGAATATGTTTATCGCTGTCAGTTGTCGCACTGTGACTGTCCTTGTGCAAAGGACTTACCCTCATATCCGTAGACCTGTGATTGTACTTTGATGATAGACCCTGGGGACTACGTCAAAATGAATTCTGGGTGCTGCCTATGACTTTCAACATATTCATTGGTGTCCTTTTGAATATAACGATATCCTATCTTACTTATCAATAAAAAAAAAAAGGTTAGGACCTGTCTATTTGGAGACGAAGCTGTTGTAAATTAGATTTGTTTCCCTGTTATGCAGGTTCTTACGCCAAGCCCTTCTATATTCCGGTGTGCACTTGACATCAATGTCTGCGTTCCGGTTATTGGCTTCTCTGTTCCAAACCATGGTTGCATCCACATTTGCTTCCGTAGTCTTCATACTTGTTACTTTTGTCTTCAGCGGATATGTGATTCCTCGATGTAAGAGTATAATTTAATATATTGTTATAAATAACTTCTTGAAAAGCTTCTGATCATCAGAATCAAGTTTTTGAATTTACAAGTTCCGATCATCGGAGTATTTACCTCGCTCTGTGTTTGCTTGCAGCATCTATGCCAGTTTGGTTAAAATGGGGTTTCTGGTGTACACCACTCACGTATGGTGAGATAGGTCTATCTGTTAACGAATTCTTGGCTCCGAGATGGGATAAGGTAAGCACTTTCCTACACTGGGACGCGTAAGCCATGACAAAATTTTGATGCAGTTATTAAGTGCATCAGAATTTTTTTCAGGATAAGCTTTGAGAACCCATTGAAAGATCATTTATGCGTTACTGAATGCTGATTGGTCTATCATTTATTAGTTGACAATTTTGGTAAACATTAGTGCCTAGATCTTGCACAATGAGTATAGGAGGTCTCGCACAATAGAAGCGGTTGGAATTTCATATATGTCCTGATAACTTCCAAAGGCCACTGCTCGCTTGTGTTGCTGAAATACTTTTCTGATTCCATATTTTGATGGTTACTGAATTGGACCTTTGGCTGTAGTTGCTGTCCTCCAACATGACAATTGGTCAAGAAGTCCTGCAATCCCGTGGGCTACTCTTTGAGGGTTACTATTTCTGGGTTTCAATTGGAGCTCTCACTGGGCTATTCATACTTTCTGTCATTGGCTTTACATTAGCATTAACTTTCTTGAAAGGTAAGTAAAACTCACTTTATTGAAATACTCCACAGAGAAGTGTCATGTTATCGGTTCATGCTTTCCTTCTGACTTCTTGTTTATGTCTCAAGCTCCGAGATCATCCACAGCTTTTATCTCTCGAGAAAAGCTTTCTCAGTTACAAGGAATGAGAGATTCTAGCGGAGATGACAACAAAGATTCCAAGAAAAGCAGTGGCAATAGTGGTTTGAAATCTCAAGGTTTAGGAAAGATTCCTTTTGTTTCCTGATTACCTAGTAGTAGCATATTCTATCTCTTGACTCTCTTCCTCTAGAATTGCTGTCTTCACTCTCAGTCTAACTATATTCTTTGAAATGTCTGGCAGTTATGACAGGTAATATGATTTTACCCTTCCAACCCCTTTCAGTAGCATTTCACAATGTGCAATACTACATCGACACTCCTGTGGTAATCTTAATACCCAAAATTTCACCAAGCCCACATAAACTATAATTTGTTAATATAACCTAAAGCATGAAACAGAAGTGTTCTTACTCATCTCTGTTCCCAGGAAATGAAACAACATGGCTTTGCTGAGAAGAAGCTCCAACTTCTGAAAGATGTTACAGGGGTTTTTAGGCCCGGTGTTCTCACAGCGCTGATGGGTGTCAGTGGGGCTGGGAAAACTACTCTTCTGGATGTTCTCTCTGGAAGGAAAACCAGTGGTACTATTGAAGGTGAAATTAGGATAGCAGGGCATCCTAAAGCGCAGGATACATTTGCAAGAGTATCTGGCTATTGTGAGCAAACTGACATACATTCTCCTCATGTTACCGTCGAGGAATCACTGATCTTTTCTGCTTGGCTTCGGCTTCCTGACACCCTTGATGCAAAGACCAAAACTGTATAGTTTCTATTAGTAAGACCTCCGTTAATGGTTGAACTTATCTGTCAGATTGTTGTACTGATCCATTCTTCATTTATGTCAGGATTTTGTGAACGAAGTCCTCGAAACTATCGAGCTCAATGAGGTTAGAGATGCTTTAGTTGGCTTACCTGGCATCAGTGGCTTATCAACTGAGCAACGAAAACGCCTCACTATTGCTGTAGAGCTTGTGGCCAACCCATCAATTATATTTATGGATGAGCCTACAACAGGCTTGGATGCAAGATCAGCTGCCATAGTCATGCGAGCGGTGAAGAATGTGGTTATTACTGGTAGGACTGTTGTTTGCACCATCCACCAACCAAGTATTGACATATTTGAAGCATTTGATGAGGTATGAGACACTTCACTTCACCATTCACTCTCGAAACCAACATACTTAGAAAATGGAAGAAACTATTTGACGAGAAAAGAGAGTTGAGAGTGTGTTAAGAAAGTAAGGAACAGTGTCATACAAGCTATTCTTGATAGAATGTCGGAGGCCTAGATTAACAATGTCGCAGGTCCGTACTCATATGACTGACTGACTTATTTTGGGTTAGATACTCAATATGATAAACTGTGCCTGTAATGCAGCAAATTGATTATAAGAAGATGATCAGCATCAGCATAGATTGCCGAGCTGTTTGTTTAGCTTCTGGCAATTTTTTTGTAGCCTTAAATCTTGACCTCTGATTTTTCTCTCTTCCTTATGAGAGTGAGTCGACCCTCTTTCACAAGGAGACTTTTTATACTCGACAACAAAATTTGCCAAGGGAAATTAGGGATCCAAATTCTTGTTGTTGGTGATGAAATTTAAAGATACAAATGCCTGTTGTGGGAATTTCAGTTGATTGCCCTATTCTAAGTCCTGCCATCGTTGGCCATATATTCTCATAATCCCTGGTTTGATATAATTTCGTAGAAAGGTCACCAGAATCTGGATTGCTTGTTATAGTTATGCTGGCTTTGCTGATACAAAGCTTTCCATTTACTCTACTTAAATATCTGGAAAGTGTCATCTGGCATCGACCTTGTGTGTATAATTGTCATTCGTGTTGATAGGCCTTTATACATTGCTTCATTGCAGTTGCTCCTTTTGAAAACTGGGGGACACATGATCTATTCTGGACCACTTGGACAGCATTCCAGTAAAGTCATTGAATATTTTCAGGTTAGATTACTAAGTGTTATTACTTTTGTGCCAAATATTTCTTAGGCTGTGTTACGACTTGTGGCAAAACATTAGAGCTTAAAACATATGATAGGTGCTCTTAATTAGCGAAACCATCACAATTTGCTTAATGAAAGATGGGAGATGAAACGGCTATAAACACCCATATATGGAAGAACCATCGCCTTAAATTTATTAAGGGTTGTCCAAGGATGTTATAGGTGATATCTTAAGGCTTTTATGACACTTTGGAAAAAGTGGCCGAGATGGTCAAAATTGGGCAAAATCGTAGGCTATAATCCACGTTTTTTGGTCAAATTTGGCATCGAATTTAAAATGAAATCAAAATTTTGTAGGACCTCCTATGGGTGATATTATGTGTTGTGGCAAAACATTAGAGCTTGAAACATATGATAGGTGCTGCAAATAAGAAAACCATCACAATTTGCTTAATGAAAGTTGGGAGACGAAACGGCTATAAACACCCATATATGGAAGAACCATCTCCTTAAATTCATTAAGGGTAGTCCGAGGATGTATTAGGTAATATTTTAGGACTTTTAGGACACTTTGGAAAAATTGGCGGACATGGCCAAAATTGGGCAAAATCGAAGGCTGTAATCCACGTTTTTTGGTCAATTTTGGCGTAGAATTTAATATGACTCAAAATTTTGTAGTACCTCCTAGGAGTGATATTATGTGTTGTGGCAAAACATTAGAGCTTAAAACATATGATAGGTGCTCTTAATTAGCGAAACCATCACAATTTGCTTAATGAAAGATGGGAGACGAAATGGTTATAAACACCCATATATGGAAGAACCATCCCCTTAAATTCGTTAAGGGTAGTCCGAGGATGTGTTAGGTAATATCTTAGGGCTTTTAGGACACTTTGGAAAAATTGGCGGACATGGCCAAAATTGGGCAAAATCGAAGGGCTATAATCCACGTTTTTTGGTCAATTTTGGCATAGAATTTAAAATGACTCAAAATTTTGTAGTACCTCCTTGGGGTGATATTATGTGTTGTGGCAAAACATTAGAGCTTAAAACATATGATAGGTTCTCCAAATCAGCAAACCATCACAATTTGCTTAATGAAAGATGGGAGACGAAACGGCTATAATAAACACCCATGTATGGAAGAACCATCGCCTTAAATTCATTAAGGGTAGTCCAAGGATGTATTAGGTAATATCTTAGGGCTTTTAGGACACTTTGGAAAAAGTGGCGGACATGGCCAAAATTGGGCAAAATCGTAGGCTATAATCCACGTTTTTTGGTCAATTTTGGCATAGAATCTAAAATGACTCAAATTTTTGTAGTACCTCCTAGGGGTGATATTATGTGTTGTGGCTAGACTTGGCAAACAGCAACCTGACCCAGGTCGGCATATAATCGGGTTGGATATCCTCTGACCTCAACTCGACTTGTTTACTAAACGGGTTGATTTTTGCCAACTCTAGTGTTACCTTATGGCTACTGCCTGAAAGTTTTTATGAAACTCTTGACAGTGTTTCTTTCTGAAATTGGACAGGATATACCAGGCATTCCCAAAATTAGAGACAATTACAATCCGGCTACATGGATGTTGGAGGTCACTTCTGCATCAACTGAAATTGAGATTGGCGTTGATTTTGCTGAAGTTTATCGTAACTCTGCTTTATATAAGTAAGTGGCATATTCTGTGGCTCTGAAGCTGCACTAGTGGTTATGAAGCTCTTGTATACTATGATAAATAAATAAATAAATAAACATCATACAAAATTTGAAACCACCATTAATGTTGGAACATTTTCATATCCCTTCTTTATTAAAAATGGGTTGCTTCAACTGCTAAACAGCATTCTGAAAGGATATTAAGCCATAATGAAGCTTGCATCCTCTTCTTAGAAACTATCAGACCTAGACCTAGAATTGACTGATTTCTATTATTTTAGGGATTCTGTGGTGACGGTATTGAACTTATCAATTTATCATATTCCCTTCACAACATGTGTAGAAAAATACAGGTGATTCAAGTATCCTCTTTAGAAGATGTACCTCGAATGTTGGGTCAGTGGGAAATTGTTTACCTGCTATCTCTTGAGCAGCATAGAAATGGGACTGAAGAAGATCAGTCTTGAACGCTAAAGCTTGCTTGTCATTCTTTTTCTTCTCCTTTCTTACAAAATGATTTGTTTCTTTCTTTCGTCCTGTTGACTCCAGGAACAATGAAG
Organism: Spergularia azorica; assembly: GCA_038382645.1. Lineage (NCBI taxonomy): Eukaryota > Viridiplantae > Streptophyta > Magnoliopsida > Caryophyllales > Caryophyllaceae > Spergularia > Spergularia azorica. Next base: position 5,951,442 of record JBBYHQ010000013.1, read on the forward strand.
AACTTGTGAAGCAGTTAAGTATCCCACCTCCAGGCTCAGAGGATCTCCATTTTCATAGCCGCTTCTCACAATCTGGCTGGGGACAATACACCACTTGCCTTTGGAAGCAACACCTATCTTACTGGAGGAACCCTCCCTACAATTTGGTCCGCTTTGTGTTTACCCTCTTGTCATCCTTTATTTTCGGACTACTCTTCTGGAAGCAAGGGATGGATCTGTAAGTTGGTCCATTTTTCTGACAATTTTTATTGATGTTAATCTTTTCTAGAACGGCATCTGCTGTTCACATGAATGTAGTATCATGAAATAAGTTCCTTGCTGTTTTGTGTACCTAAGGACCTCTGTTATTCACAATTGTGTATTACTGAAAATTGTTGTATTTACAATCGTGTATGATCTTCGGTCTGGTGTTTCTCTCAATTCTAGAAGTTTCTCCACGAGACGTGTGTTTGGTTTTGCATGTTCGGTTTCAGTATTTATGTGTTGTCTAATGTTACAAAGGTATGCTGCTTTGCTTAATAGGATAAGGGTTGAGAACTGTTTCTTGATAGCTTCAGACATGTCTTACACTTAAAATTTACAGTACTTGTTTTGTTCTTTGATATTGCAGAAAAGATCAGCAGAGTATGTTCACTGTGTTTGGTTGCATGTTTTCTGCTGTTCTCTTCTTGGGTATAAACAATTGTTCTACTGCTATTCCACATATTGCCACGGAAAGAACTGTTGTCTATCGTGAAAGATTTGCTGGCATGTACTCCTCATGGGCGTATGCTTTTGCTCAGGTATGGATAAATATTTTGGCATCTCTTTATGTAACATTCATGAAAATTAGGAGATACGTGGTTCATTTGAAGTTATTTTCGATTATCTTGGAATTATGGTTTTAGTGTGCCCTTGGTAACATCATGCTCCTTCTGTTCCTATTTATGAAGCCGAAGATTCATCTTTTATTTTGATCTCTAAGGAGTTATATTTTGTTCCTTTTAATGCAATGCAAGGAAGTGCTGAGCTTCCCTATCGATACTTCTTATATTAACTCGTTTTCTAAATGTCACAGGTATCAGTTGAGCTTCCCTATCTTTTCTTCATGGCTCTGTTATTCACATGTATCACCTATCCAATGATTGGGTACTACCCATCAGCCTACAAGGTTTTCTGGTACTTTTATGCCATGTTCTGTACGTTGGTATATTTCAGTTACTTGGCTATGGTGCTCGTGTCAATGACACCAAACTTCCAACTGGCTGCAATCATAGCCTCGGCTTTTTATGCATTGATGAATCTGTTTTGCGGTTTTCTGATCCCTAAGCCGGTAAGCCTCTTCCTCGAATGCTTTATGTCTTATGCTTGTTGTCTCAAACCAATTGTCAGACTCATTCTTTTGGCCTTTGAAAAGCCTATGCTCTTCGTTTTCATGAAGTAGCGTATAGTCGTTCAAGTTAAGAGCCAAGTGAAAACCACCTGCAATCGAAATCTTACACATGCTATAACTGATTCTTTGCAGCATATTCCCAAATGGTGGCTATGGTTATATTATGCATGTCCAACGTCATGGACTCTGAATGGCCTGCTCACTTCCCAGTACGGCGATATACATGACAGTATTACAGTGTATGGGACGAAGACCACAGTTGCCGCGTTCATGCAGGACTACTTTGGGTTTCATCATGATCAACTAGGCCTTGTTGCGGCTATGCTAATTGTCTTTCCCCTGACTTTTGCATCTCTCTTTGCGTATTTCATCGGCAAACTCAACTTCCAACGGAGATGATACGAAGTGAAGTGGATGTAATTTCATGGATTCATTTTTGGTTTAGGTAGAGTAGAGAGGCCTCTGCCGTACGTACATGTACTAATTGGAACATTTGTCGTGTATTATTACCTACTTACCTCTATTTGTTATGCATGCATTTACTAAGCATGAGTGTGAGAGATTTTCTTACTTTGACATGAAATTACTTGTAAAATTTCAAGAGTAAATGAGGAAATTGAGTCATATACCGCTTATCATATGATTTTTTTCTTTCAATCCGTCTAACCCCGTAAGTGGGCTGGAACACATGATTTTCTTTTTCCTTGCCAGAAATGGAACTAATCTAAATTCACTATACAATCGATTACCTAAACAAATACGGAGTACCAATTCTCAAAACTCCTATCCTAGTGAAATTAAGTCAAAAGATGTCGAACTAAAATGTTACCGTTATACAACGTGTCTACGAGTAGAGTGACTTTAAACCGTTATACAAATATGTCCAACGATTTCAGCTCAAATCAGCGCCCCAGGCCCCACCTATGCACGTACTACCTATGTACATGTAACTCTATACGTTTCGATGGCGGGAATAATTTAACCAACTTTCACCGTTACAATTCAAATGTTTTGCTACCACCTGTAAAAATACCTGACTAAAAAAAATCCCCAATTTTCCTTTATTTCGTACATTTTTAGGGTTTACTACTTTTGAAGCAAGCTTTACCGATCGAGTTCCTCAAATTTTGATCAGGCATGTCCACAATCTCGCAATTAGCTCGCTCTTGTACGTCTAATCTTCATTATTACGATACATTTTATCATCAATTGACAATTACTTCTGTTAATTTGTGTATTTTTCTGGGTTTTTTTTGTTTTTGTTTTTGTTCTTTATTATTATAAGACTGCAATTTTTAATTATAATTATAGGGCAATTTGGCGTAATTCATGGATCTGACAACACATTGCTTCAATTGTATCCATTTCCAGAACATTCAATTTTTGTCAGAAACTATGCAATTTGTGTTATTATTTTTGTGTTTAGATAAACAGACTTGTATTAATGATCAAAAGTAGAGTGAAGGAGAAGGAATCCTCTGTAGTTTTGTTTGCCCACAAGCTTGCGTGTTGTTGTGATGATTCTTGACGCAACTTTCATTATGGGTCATTCGTAAGCAGCCTCTCTATGTCAGGGTAAACCTTGCGTACTATTAAATCCCCGTACCTTGTCAAGGCAGAAGCTTTTGAGGCATTGGGGTACTGTTGTCGTTGTTGTTGGTTATCTGACTTCAAATTGGGAGAAAATTACGAACTTTAAGTAGCCGAAATCAGTAAACGAGGATATTGAGTTCACTTCATTTCTGTTTCCTTCGAGTGCTTGTTGCTAGAGCAATACAGCTGATTTCAGAAAACCTAATGTCATCGTGACTGAATATTATTGCTTGACTTCCTGATGAGACGACAGATGATCATCCTGCCCGTAACTGAACGCGTGACTGAATGTATGAAAGAAATGTTTTTGATCTTTATATTCAATTATATGATCGCTTTCTAGTCGTCCACTGTTTTCATCTGATACTATAATGTAAACAAACTGAGGTTGTCTGATGATTTTGGTTCGAACTTAGAATATGGAAGTTAACTTGTTTGAACTGTTCGAGTTGTTTGTACTGTTATTAATTTTACATTGACTCTGCAAGTCTTAAGGGCTTGTCATTAATCATTACCCATGTTAGAATTGACAGTTTACGGTTCAAAATCTTAAAGGGCCTGCTATTGGCAGTATATGTTGCGTAATTTCTCTCGAATTGATATTTATAAGTATTTATGTGTATGCAGTTTAAGTCAATGTTAATTCATGTTTTGTTACAGCTGTGGGCTGTAGTATACTAGTATACTCAGAGCAGAATCCAAGATCAGCTACTAATAATTGAGTCATATCTTGTTTCAGTGAAAAACAACTACTACATAGTTTTAGTCCCGAAATCATTTTGGAGTTGGAACCAAACAACTACTACATAGTTTTCAACTACTGATTTGCATTTAGCATCATGTGTATAATCTAATTTGCAACTTACACGTGATGTTTTAACTAGTCTCGACATCAAACCACTACTTCATAGTAAAGTCGAACTTCATATTTAGGATACTATATGATGTTCATGTACTTGTCTTGTTCCTACTTTTGAAAAAGAATGATAGTCAATCCCCTTCCCCCCTCTTGCGTCTACAGTTTTACCACTTTTGCATAGAGTCAAATGCTTCAGACTATAGCCTGAATATTTCGTCTTCACGTACCCATATGCATTGGAGGTGTATGAAAAGATCTCCCACAAATTGAAAGTGGCTGTACAAATTAGCTTTGCGGTTTTGTTTCGTTGTTGCACTTTTGAACTTGTGGTCATATACAATGGCAGAGCTTGCTGATCCAGGTGAAACTAGATGTCCTGAATCTCAGTTAGTACAGGTAGGTAGAAGTTCAAGGTTGTCAGGAACAAATGCATTGTCAAGCTCTTCAAGGAATGGCTTTGACGAGGAATACATTCAAGAATGGGCTAAAATTGAGAGATTACCGACCTATCAACGATCAAAAGTTTTTCTGTTTGATGAATACAATGATGGAAAGATGGTTAATGGAAAACGGATGATTGATGTTTCCATGCTTGGGCCTCTAGAACGACATCTTTCTATCGAGAAGCTCATCAAACAGACTGAACAAGATAATCTTTGGTTTTTGCAGAAACTCAAAAGAAGAGTAGAAAAGTAAGTGTAACTTGTGGAATTTATGGCATTATTTTGAATTCTTGAAAACCATTCAGGTACTAATTTGTGGTACTATATTTGCTGACTGGACTTGGATATCCTTATTTTGTAGAGTTGGTTTGAAATTCCCTGCCGTCAAGGTGAAGTATAAAAATCTCTACGTAGACGCTAAGTGCAAGGTCGTTGATGGAAAGCCTCTCCCAACTCTCTGGAACACTCTAAAAAGTTGCAACCCTGTAAGTCTTATCTTTTGTCCTGAGTATTCCAGTTTCTTTATGGCTTATCTCATAAGAATCACAGTTCTTGCTACTTAAACTACAGAGTTCAATGGTCTCACTAGATACCAAAATTAAGACTTTAGTCCAAGTCCAACCATCTCTTCTCGGATATATGAACTCGTATGCTATTCTGCAGGTCATCCTGAAGTTACTTGGTTCTGAGTTGCAAGATGCAAAACTTAGCATTCTCAAGGATGTCAGTGGTATAATCAAGCCTCAAAGGTCAGTTAAGAAATACCTAAACTGTATGACATATCCTGGCCATAAGATTGGCGCAACAGCCCTTTCATCACTATTGAAGTTAAAAAGTAAAAAGCTGTATCTTTCCGTGTGAAGCTTGCAACTTTGTTACATCTACTGATCTCCTTTTAACATTTGCCTACTCTCTGCTTAAGTGCTAAAATATGACATCCCAAGTTATGAGATTTATCGATGCATGGTCTGTTGAGATTCAAAGTCTTGTGTACATTCAGGCATTGGACAGTTGAGTTTTACAGCTTGAATAATAATATAGATACCTTAGGGCAGGATGTTTGCTCTGTTGTATGTTACCCTCACTCGGATCCAAATATCCGACACGGGTGCGTGTCCAAGTGTCGGACTCGGCTATTGTATGGAAAACATCTTGTTTTTGGCATAACATAAAGGATCCAAGTGTCATACCCATGTCCGAGTGTCGCTGTCTGACACGGGTACATGAGGTAATATGAAGAGTCCGGGTAACATGACAGAATCATAGCCTTTACATTACATAAAAAGTGAATAATCAAAACATCTATATGGATGAAACCTATAGGAAACTGTAAACATGCAGCTTGAGCACTCTAGAGATTGGCATCAATAACTTGTCATACATATCAGATTGCTTTCATTTCCTTCCTTTTGTGGGGCTGATTATGTTACTGCTGCTAATGTATGACAGTAGTACTCGTGGAGTAGTGGACGTATATAAAACCTAAAGTTGATGGATGAATTCTTTAGATTACTAAGAGTACGTTATAATTCTTAATAAAGATTGATTTCTAACTACATGAATTGATGCAAAGTTGATGGTATCTGCAGGATGACTCTGCTCCTTGGTCCCCCAGGATGTGGAAAGACCTCCCTTCTATTGGCACTTTCTGGAAACCTGGATAAATCCTTACAGGTTTCTAAATTTTTTTTTCCTTTACAGTTCTATAGAGTAACTTTTGACTTTTTTTTTTTTTCTGAGGAGCAGGAAGGTTTAAACATTTAAGAAGCTTATTAAATATAAGCCTAAAAACCTCATCTGACGATAGATGTCCGTTGCTGGAACTGTTTTTTTTTTATGAGAATGGAATCCGACAGTCAAGGGTGGAAATGTAGCACTTGACAGTTGACTCCAACTATACAACATCCTCAAAAACCTAAATTTGAAGTCTTGGTGTGGACAGCCTTAGTCCTTAGACTATCCTTTCTGAAAATGAGGGTCGGTTCTTGTGTAAGTTCTTTAAGCCCTTTAGACACACGTCACCCGTTAAGGCTAGCTTGCGGTTTTGCTGATATTCAGAACCTAGCATAGGCTATTGGCTCTAATACTTTGCTCAAACCTATTATATGACTCATAGGAGCTTCAACGAAAATTTGAGCCGTTTTTGTTCGGGGGCCCATATTGGGCTAAAAACTATGGATTATATACTTTTTGGTCAATTTTGACCAATTTTTTCAAAGGAGCCAAATGTTTTCAAAACTTCACCATGGACTACCTTGGGTTTCCCATGATGGATTTGGGTGCCGGTTGTGTGTTAGGGAAGTTCTTGAAAACTATTCAGCACGCGAGCTAGGGAGCGGTTTTCGCCTATTTTGGGACCTACCAAAGGTTTTGGGCTCTAATATTTTGCCAAAACCCATAATATTATCTCTAGGTGTTTCTACAAAAATTTGAGCCATTTTGTACCCAGACAATTTCTTGGCAAAAATCGTGGATTATACTTGGTTTTGGGCCTCTTTTGAGTTTTGACCTCTTTTGACCACTTTTATGAAAGTTGCCAAATGTCATCAAAACTTTAACATGGACAGCCTCAGAGTACCCTTGTTTATGACGGGTGATTCATCTGTTAGGATTTCTATAATGCCTTTTAGGCAACGTTACTTGTTAAGGCTATCTTGCATTTTTTTTTTTGCCGCTTTTAGGGTCATGGGATTTTGGCTCTAAGTTTTCTATAGCCATAATATGACTCATAGGGGCTTCCACATAAATTTGAGCAATTTTTATTCCGGGAAACCGTGGATAATAACTTTGATTTCGGCCAATTTTGACCTGTGTGTGGAAGTAGCCAAATCCTCTTGACTTCTCAAAACTTTACGGTGGACAACCTTAAAGTACCATTGTTGGATATCAGGGTTGGTTCCTCTGTAAGGGAAGTTCTTAGAGCTATTATGGCACACGTGACTCGTTGAAGCTAGCGTGCTGTTTTCGCTGAGTTTCGGAACCTTCCATACGTTCTTTACTCTAATATTTTTCTATGACCCATACTATGACCCCTAGGGGCTTCCACAAAAGTTGGAGCTGTATTTGTTCTTGGGCAATTTTTGGTCAAAATTCGTCGTTTTTTGGTCAATCTTGGCCACATTTTTGGAAGTAACCAATTGTTCTAAAAAACTTACCGTGGTCTGCCTTGGAGTACCGTTGTTGGATATACTGGCTGGTTCCTTAGTTAGGGTAGTTCTTTAAAACTTTTTGGCACATGTCACACATTGAGTCTAGTAACATATATTTTTGGCTCTAATATTTTCTATTTATCAAGGGCACTCTTGAGATAGATTATGTTCACCCATTTCAGATTTCACCCACAGGAGGCAATCTCTTTTCCTGGCAATATGGCACCCATATTTGTCCAAAGCTGCAATGTTAGTAGTGTCCCTGGTCCCAGGACCCTAAGCCACCATATTTCTTTGACCTGCAGACATTATCTCAGGTTACCAGTGGGACTCTCATACCTGTAGCTTTCCCCTCACATACAAAGTGCCTGCAAATAACATGATTCTTCTTTAGACTGCGGCACTGTGCACAGTCAGGAGAAACATTAGTATGAGTGCAATGAGCGGAGAATGGAGTTGATATAAGTTGGACCCGACCAGCATATGGTAGGTGTCTTATCCCTCAGGTTAAGATTCTAGGTTCTAGCAGCAAGCTCAACCAATACTTTACTGTCGACTCTGAGCTGTTCAGAAGTGCTTGGCTTTTGGCACAATATTTGATATTTAGAGAGCAGTTCTGGAAGCCTTATGATTGCTGAATCCTTTCAATCTCATGAGCTGAAACTTAGACATTTTGTCTCTTTTGACTGCAGCTTAAAGGGGATATCGAGTACAACGGATACAAACTAGATGAATTTGTGCCACAGAAAACATCTGCTTATGTCAGCCAGCATGACCTGCAGATTGCTGAGATGACTGTGAGAGAGACAATTGACTTTTCAGCTCGTTGTCAAGGTGTTGGAAGCCGGGCAGGTAATTTGTTCCAGTACATGTGCATTGTAAACTTTTGTTTTTTCAATTTGAAATTTTGTACTTTCTTTTTTACCTTTGATTTTTCGTTGAACTTATATTTCACTCTTTCAAATCCATATGTACTTGCATTAAAAAAATTCTTTAATGACATTTGTTGTCTGTCTGGTCTGTTCTCTCATTTTTTTACCCTGGACAACAAATCATGTTAGCCAACGCCCAATCATTTTGGGACTAGGGCTTTGTTGTTGTTGTCCTTGTTGTATTGACAAAAAATGTTCTGCCTTTTGTAAGATATGATGGCTGAGGTCTATAGAAGGGAGAAATTGGAAGGCATAGTTCCAGATCCTGATATAGATGCATACATGAAGGTATCCTTTGCTATTCCATACTTTGTATTGTCCGCTAATTTATTTTGGTTTTTATTTTACCCTTCATATTGAAATTCATTGAGAAGTAAGAGTGGATGACTGTTGCACTTGCACGTAGGTACTTTTGTGATGATGGTTTGAGGCCCACTTTATGGTCTTTTACCTTCATATCTGATACTAATGATTTTGTTTATCAGGCAATATCTATTGAAGGACTAAAGTGTTCTCTGCAGACGGACTACATACTGAAAGTAACACTTTTAAACAACCCACCTTTATTTGATTTGCCTTGAGCTTAAATGCCAAACATTGACTGCTCAACTATCTTCTTGCAGATTCTTGGAATTGACATGTGCGCTGACACAATGGTGGGTGATTCTATGAGGCAAGGCATCTCAGGGGGTCAAAAGAAAAGATTAACTACAGGTGTACAAGAAGTTAATTCCAATATCAGCCTATCGAAACTTCTACCCGTGTATCCTCCTTAATGTGAATCTGATGAATTGTAGTTTAATGGGATTATGCAGGTGAAATGATTGTTGGACCAACAAAGGCATTATTTATGGATGAAATAACAAATGGCTTGGACAGTTCCACTGCCTTCCAAATTATTTCATGCATCCAACAATCGGTCCACATCACAGATGCTACTGCACTTATTGCCCTTCTTCAGCCAGCACCAGAAATCTATGATCTGTTTGACGATGTCATCCTGATGGCAGAAGGGAAAATAGCATATCATGGACCTCGTAATTCTGTTGTAGAATTTTTTGAGAGTTGTGGTTTTAAATGTCCACAGAGGAAGGGAGTAGCTGATTTTCTTCAAGAGGTAACTATTTCCAAGCACTGTATCTGATGAAACACACTTGTTGTGCAGGAGAAGTTTCTTGAACTTTCTTTCTCTACCTGTGAGGATACCTTATTCTCTTTCTCTCTGTCTTTATTAATTAAATTTCCATTGTCTTATCTACTGATAATTTTGCTACTCATTTATTTTTCTCGTTTTGTTTCGTTCTTCTCAGGTTATTTCAAGAAAAGACCAGCCACAGTATTGGTGTCATAGTGATCCTTATACCTATATCTCTGTAGATGATTTCTGTGAAAAGTTTCGGGCATCTCCCATTGGGAAAAGTCTATATGAGGAGGTTTCACAGCCACATGTTAAAACGCAAGCTGATGAGAATGCTATTTCCTTCTTCAAGTTTTCTCTGCCAAAGTGGGAACTCTTCAAAGCTTGTTTGTCAAGAGAATTCCTACTAATGAGGAGAAACTCTTTCACATATATATTTAAGAATGTTCAGGTCGCTTCTTACTCATGTGCTTACTTTATGGTTTGAATCTGAACAGTCATTTTTAGATGCAGCTGCTTATTTTGTTCAGACTCTTCATTTTTACTAAAAACAATGTTTGAGGATATTATACTTCCTGACTCTGGGCCAAAATGATCAGAAAAGACCACAAAAACTAGGAAAATACAGTCCCACTATCTGTCATAGTTGAGTGTGTAACCGTAAGTAGGATCAAAAGTCTGATCTCAAAAAAAAAAAAAAAAAAAGTAGGATCAAAAGTCTTGTAATCATAGTTTACTTCAATGTTTTCTTTGAAATTATCCAAATCAAGCTATTCTTCCCCCAACCAAACATGCCCACCCCAAGTAGTGTTCAATTTTATATAACATATTGCTTGCTCATGTTCATGGGAGCTAGATATAATTGTTGTTGTGCTTTAAAAGATTAATTTGTTTCTTACTGCTGCAGTTGGCCATTCTAGCTCTGATGACAATGACTGTATACTGGCATTCGCGGATGCACGTCGATATTTTTCACTCATATTATTATATGGGTGCTATGTTCTATGGCCTGATGATACTTCTCGGTGATGGACTGTCAGAGTTAGCAATGACTGTCGTGAGACTTCCTTTATTCTTCAAACAAAGAGACCTCTATTTCTATCCAGCTTGGGCCTATGCAATCCCCGCGACTATTCTGAAGATCCCTCATTCCATTTTGCTTGGTGCTATTTGGACATCACTAACCTACTACACCATTGGCTTTGCTCCAGAGTTTGGAAGGTGAGTTTTTAGGAGGGTGATGAGCTGAGTGCCTACAGCTCTTAAAAACAAATGCAAATTTTAGTTGATATCACTGTATCTTCATACATGAGGTTGGCTTTGCTGTTTTGTCATCTTATTCATATAGCCACCCATTTAGTGGAATATGTTTACCATTGTTGGTTGTCGCACTGCGTACTCTCCTTATACAGAGAACATTCTTTTACTTCATCATTATGATTGTAGCTTTGGTGATAGACCCTTGGGATTATTAACAGGTCGTTTGGGGGTTGCCTGTGATATTCAACACCTTCAGTTGTTATACCAGTCTCTTTAGGCAAAAGGTGTGAAATAGATCAGTTTCTGTTTTATGCAGGTTCTTACGCCATACCCTTCTGTTGTCTGGAGTGCACTTGTCATCGATGTCGTCGCTCCGATTAATGGCATCTCTGCTCCAGACGGTAGCTGCGTCTACATTTGCTTGCTCTACCTTGGCACTCCTTACTTTCCTCTTCAGCGGATTTATAATTCCTCAACGTAAGAGTATTAGTGCAGTCATTGTTATCAATAGTATTTTTAGTAATATCCAGAAGTTCTGGCTTTGACAGTATTTATCCTTCTTTGTGTTTACTTGCAGCATCTATGCCACTTTGGTTAAAATGGGGGTTTTGGTTTTCCCCACTTACATATGGGGAGATAGGTCTATCTGTTAACGAATATCTAGCACCGAGATGGCAGATGGTAAGCTATTTCCTACAGAGGGACGCATCAGGCATGACAATAGTCATGTTGCTTTTATTGAGTGCGTATGGTCCTAATAGCTATAAGATTATTCTCTGTTTAGTGAAATTTCTGAAGGATAAGTTTTGAGAGCCTACATTATGATCATATAAGTTTTGGTGAATGCTGGTTAGTGTATCATTGTTTTTCTGGCATGTAGTGTTGAAAATGCTGGTAAGTACTAGCTCTTGTTCCAATAGGGGCTGTCATACGATAGAAATGACTTCTTTTTTTTCCTTTGGTACTTCATATATCATTTATGTTTTGTCGACTTCGAATGTTGCTAATGTTGCTGGAAATACTTTCTGATAAATATGTTGATGCTTCGGCTGTAGATTCTGTACTCCAACGTAACTGTTGGTCAAGCAGTCCTTCAATCCCGTGGACTACTCTTTGACGATTACTATGTTTGGGTTTCAATCGGGGCACTCACTATGTTTTTCGTAGTTTTTGTCATTGGCTTAACGTTAGCATTAACTTTCTTGAAAGGTAAGCCCATCGTCATTGAAAGATTTCAAAGAGAAAGTGTATCATGTTTAGGATTTGTACTTCCTTCTGACATCTTTATTATGTTTCAAGCTCCGGGATCATCCACTGCTTTTATCTCACGAGAAAAGCTTTCTCAGTTACAAGGAATGAGAGATTCGAGCAGACATAACAACAAAGACTCTAAGAAAAGCAGTTGCAAAATTAGTTTGATACCTCACAAAGGTTTGTTGATTCCCTTCCTCCCTAACTTCTGTCCTCACACTCTTTCAGTCTAATCATGCATCTTCTGAAAAATGTCTGGCAGTTATTTCAGGTAAAATGATTTTGCCCTTCCAACCTCTTTCAGTAGCTTTTCACAATGTTCAATACTACATCGACACTCCTGTGGTAATCCCAATACTCCTTTTTCCAGGCACCTAGTCCAATAGGCGTCAACTTGTTAAAATGCACCTGAAGTATAAAACAGATGTGTTCTAATTCTTCTCTCCTCTCAGGAAATGCAAAAACGAGGCTTTGCTGAGAAGGAACTCCAGCTTCTGAAGGATATTACAGGAGCTTTTAGGCCCGGTGTTCTCACAGCGTTGATGGGTGTCAGTGGGGCTGGGAAAACAACTCTTCTGGATGTTCTCTCTGGAAGGAAAACTAGTGGTACTATTGAAGGTGAAATTAGGATAGCAGGTTATCCTAAGGTGCAGGAGACATTTGCTCGGGTATCTGGCTATTGTGAACAAACTGACATACATTCTCCTTATATTACCGTTGAGGAGTCACTAATCTTTTCTGCTTGGCTTCGGCTTCCTGACACCATTGATGCGCAGACCAAAATTGTATACTTTCTATTTGGTACATTGTCTTATTAAGGATGAACTTATTTCTCAGAGAACAGTTCTGATCCATCTTTCACTTATGTCAGGATTTTGTTAACGAAGTCCTCGAAACTGTTGAGCTTAATGAGGTTAAAGATGCTTTAGTTGGTGTAGCTGGCATCAATGGTTTATCAACTGAGCAAAGAAAGCGGCTCACCATTGCTGTAGAGCTGGTGGCCAACCCATCAATCATATTCATGGATGAGCCTACTACTGGCTTAGATGCAAGATCAGCTGCCATTGTCATGCGAGCGGTGAAGAATGTGGTTACTACTGGTAGGACTGTTGTGTGCACCATCCACCAACCAAGTATTGACATATTTGAAGCATTTGATGAGGTACTAGACATTTTATTCACCATATTCAATCTCAAAACAATAAAAAAAACGTGCAAGATTCTCGTCATAAGGAAGGAGTGATTTAATAATTCATACAAGCTATTCTTAGAGGAAAGTTGGAGGCCCTTGGGCCTTAATTAACCAAGATCTACTTCATATGGGTATTTGGCTTACTTTATTGGTGTTGAACACTTGAGATGTTATACTGTGCTGACCAATGAAGTCATTTGCTAATAAAGATTGTCAGCAGAGATTGGCAAGATATTTGTTGCTCTTCCAGCAATAACTTGTAGGCGTGTAGCCATAAGTCTTGATAGCTATCACTCTTCCTTATTGAGTGAGTAGGTCCTCTTTTTTTTTTTCTTTTTTTTACAAGGAGACCTTTCATAATAACAAGAAAATTTGAAGATACAAGTGCTTGTTGCAGGATTCTTTTGATTGCCGATTTGCCTTAAAACATTTCTGTCGTGTTTGCACAATGTCTTATAAATATCCCTGGTATGATTTTATATAGTACAAAGAAGCTCACCAGGAACTAGAGTCCTTGTCATGGTTGTATAACCTGTAACATCTCTCTGGCAAGTCCGCTGCCTTTGCTGATGCAGAGTTGTCATAGTTGTCTGGAAATTCTCATCTCTTATCCGTGTCCATTGTATATTTATTATTTCTATTAGACTATTAATAGTATACATCACTTTACTGCAGTTGATTCTTCTGAAACCTGGGGGACACATGATTTATTCTGGACCACTCGGACAGCATTCTAGTAGAGTTATCGAATACTTTCAGGTTAGATCATTAACTGAGAGTTACGTCAGCACCATATCTTTTTCTAGGTTGTGTGACCCTATACCTACTGCCTGTAGATTTTTATGAAACTCTTTTTGACAATTTTTCTTTCTTTCTGAAACTGGATAGGATATACCTGGCGTTCCCAAGATTAGAGGCAATTATAATCCGGCTACATGGATGTTAGATGTCACTTCTGCTTCTATTGAAAGTGATATTGGCGTTAATTTTGCTGAAGTTTATCATAATTCTGCTTTATACCAGTGAGTACCATCATCTGTGGCTCCAAAGCAGCTCTAATATACTTTGATGAAATTTGCTACATCACCATCAATGTTGCACGTTTTTATTTCTTTGCAATAGTAATGAAGGTTAACATGAAAGGAAGAAATGGACTCCGAAACTTGCAGTCTTATGAGCTTATCTTTTTTATAAACAACAAACCTAAATTGACTCATTTTCACTAACTTAGAGATTAAGTTCTGACAGTATTTCTAAATGTGTATCCTGTACGAAAATATTAATGATTCCGGTATCTTTGTTATCTACAAAATGTACCTTGGATGTCGGGTCAGTGGGAAATCATTTATCTGCTATCCTCGAGCAGAGCATGGAATGGGACTGAATAGGATCAGTCTTGAATACGAAAGCTTGCTTGGGTGGCATTCTTTTTGTTTTATGATCTTGTAGAAACGACTTGATTTACTTGTTTCTTCATCCTATTGACTACAGGAAAATTGAAGAGCTTGTTAAGCAGTTAAGCATCCCTCCCCCTGGTTCACAAGATCTCCATTTTCATAGCCGCTTCTCACAATCTGGCTGGGGACAATACACGTCTTGCTTGTGGAAACAACACCTATCTTACTGGAGAAACCCTCCATACAATTTGGGCCGCTTCATTTTTACCCTCTTTTCATCTTTTAATTTCGGATTTTTATTCTGGAAGCAGGGGACCAATATGTAAGTTCGACCGTTTTTCTCAAATATGTGTTCATATTAACTTCTTCCAAAATGCTACCTCCTGTTGACTTGAAGGTAAAGTACTCTGTGTCATAAGATAAGGTTCTTTTTTTCAGTAGCCAAGGACCTTAGTCATACAGAATTGCATATATCATCGAAGATATTTAGACAGCATCCACAACTGCCTGTAATCTTTTGTCATGCAGTAATTTTGTGTTGTGTGCTCGGACTGCTCAGTAATCTTAGAATGGCATGTTGCTCTGCTGTGATAGGTTATGCAATGAAGAGCCACTTTCATGATCGCGTTAGACATCTTATAAACTTAACAAATTCCCTGTTTTGTTTCTTAATGTCGCAGGAAAGATCAGCAGAGTGTGTTGACTATATTTGGTTGCATGTTTTGTGCTGTTCTCTTCTTAGGAATAGACAATTGTTCTACTGCTCTTCCACATCTTGTCACAGAAAGAACAGTTGTTTATCGTGAAAGATTTGCTGGCATGTACTCCTCATGGGCGTATGCTTTTGCACAGGTATGGATAAGTATTGCGGCTTCTCTTGATTGAACATTCATAAAAATTGTAGGGGAGATACTTGGTTCATCAGAATTTATCCTCGATCATGTTGAAAGCATGAAATTTAGTAACCCAGTTTTCCACTTTATTTGGTAAATCATGCTTTCTAAGTCCCTGTGTTACATTATCTTATATCTTAAGATTCATCTTTTAGTCTGATATCCGAGGAGTCATGTATCGTTCCTTTTAATGCAGACAAACTGCAATGACATGACTAAATTTACTATTAACCCTTTTTCTAAATGTCACAGGTTACAATTGAGCTTCCCTATATTTTCGTTGTGGCTTTGTTATTCACAAGTATCACCTATCCGATGATTGGGTACTACTCATCAATCTACAAGGTCTTCTGGTACTTCTATGCAATGTTTTGTACTTTGATGTACTACAATTTTTTGGCTATGGTGCTCGTGTCAATAACGCCAAGCTATCAACTGGCTGCAATCAGTGCCTCGGCTATATATGCAATGATGAATCTGTTTTGCGGTTTCCTGATCCCTCAGCCGGTAAGCTACTTCCTCAAATGTTCTACCTGTGCTTAGGTTAGGAGCATAACCAAATGCGAATATTTCTGTGCATTGAAATACAATAACCATCTCTCTGCACTTTGCAGCAAATTCCCGAGTGGTGGCAATGGTTATATTATGCATGTCCAACATCATGGACTCTGAAAGGCCTGCTCACTTCCCAGTACGGTGACATACATGACAATATCACAGTGCTTGAGGTGGAGATCTCAGTTGCCTCGTTCATACAACAAGGTTTTGGGTTTCATTATGATCATTTGGGCCTTGTTGCGGTTATGTTAATCGTCTTTCCCCTTACTTTTGCGTCTCTCTTTGCGTATTTTATCGGCAAACTCAACTTCCAGCGGCGATGATTGAAACTTGAAACTATGTAATTCATGGGTTTAGGCCATCTGCCTACAATGTACTACAGTAATTGGAATGTTTGTCACCTCTATTTTGTGAGCCATGCATTATTAATCGGAAGTAGTATAAAAAGTGAAATATGACGATGTTTCTCTAGTACTTCTTCACTGCTTGCATTCCACAAGAGCCACACTCTGAACTAACGCAATACATAGTATGACGGTATCATGTATACGTTCTTTAAGCTGCCTACAGTTGGTTTGAATTTTTCTCGTATATTCAAGCAACCTTAGGAATGGGGTACATAATCAATGTCTCGGTTTCAACTTCTATTCTTACGGTCCAATAGCTCTAACTAGCCGATCACACCTCCAATGATGATTTCAATGTGTGCCACTATTGATGTGGTTGACCATTAATGAACACTGCTTAATTATTTCCAATAAAAGTATGGCAAATCTGGACTACAATCAACATTCAAGTCAACAAATCTGGACTACCACTCACCAACCTTGCCTAATCAGATCTACTTTCTTCACATGAGCTTAACTGGACCACATTCTTCCACCACATGACCACTTTCAGATCTGTTTGCATAGAACTTAAAAATTGGGAAAGCGATTATTCTCACACTCTAACCGAACCCATATCAGCCCAAATTGGAACCGAACAAGTAATGACCCCAACACTCAATCTGAACTTGATCTCACTCTCAGGTCGAACAACAAGACACGAGTAACCAAAATGCTAAATCGCCTAAACTTCAGACGACAGGAAGTGAGCCAAGAATATTATGCAACCATAGATTAGCTATAAACGAGCACAAATTACATTTTGGATGCTGCTCAGCAGCTAATCCCTTGCTTCTGTCAAACATTACATAAAAGGCAGCTTTTTTTTTTCTTGTACTACTGGTATGCTGCCATTTTAGCTACTACTAACAATAAACTCCCAAAACCTTTCCTGTTTCTTGACAGTAACAACATATTAAAACAACCCCAAAAAAAAAAATTATAAAAAAAAAAAAAAGAAAAAAGATTACAAAGACAAGTGTAGCCCACATACTAAAGTAGAGCATTACATAAACTTTTTTTGTTAGAGCAGCTGTGGCCTCTAGATGACCCGGGCACTTGCTTTATTCATCTGATTTTAATCAATGAATTCTCTGAAGCATTACTGTCCACTCTCTCTCTCTCTCTGTCTCTGATTTAAGCTTGGGGCTTCTCCCACTTGAGGGGCTTCACGACCTCCCATGTGAAGTCGGCGTCGTCCCTTCCGAAGTGTCCGTAGGCGGCGGTCTTAAGGTACCTGTTGCCACCCTTCTTAAGGTCGAGGTTGATGGCGATCATACCAGGCCTGAAGTCGAAGTTCTCCTTGACGAGCTTGAGGATCTCCCTGTCGTGGATCTTTCCAGTGCCGTAGGTGTCAACAAACACGGACAAGGGCTCGGGAACACCAATGGCATAAGAGATCTGAACAATGCACCTGCGGGCAAGGCCGCTGGCGACAATGCTCTTGGCAGCTTGCCTAGCAACGTAAGCACCACTTCTGTCGACCTTGGTTGGGTCCTTTCCGGAGAAAGCACCACCACCGTGGGCACCCCAACCTCCGTAGGTGTCGATGATGATCTTACGGCCGGTCAAACCAGCGTCACCGTGAGGTCCACCAATCACAAAACGGCCAGATGGGTTAAGGTGGAAGATGGTCTTCTCATCCAGGTACTTCTCTGGGATGACAGGCTTGATCACATGCTCCTTCAAGTCAGCAGCAATCTCGTCGTTGGTGACGGTCTCATCGTGCTGGGTTGAGATGAGGACGGTGTGGACACGGATGGGAACCATGGCACCGTTCTCATTGTAGTACTCAACAGTGACTTGGGTCTTGCCATCAGGCCTCAACCAGGGGCAAGTACCGTTCTTGCGAACCTCAGTAAGACGGGCACCGAGCTTGGTAGCAAGGACATGGCTAAGAGGCATCAACTCAGGGGTCTCATCAGTGGCATAGCCAAACATGTGACCCTGGTCACCAGCACCGACTTCCTCAGGGCGCTTGGTAAGGTGACCGTGGACACCCTGAGCAATGTCAGGGCTCTGCTGCTCAATGTAAACCAAGACCTTGCAGTTTTCAGCATCAAGACCAACATCAGCAGACACAAACCCAATCTCGCGGCAAGTGTCACGAACAATCTTCTCGTAGTCAACATTAGCCTTGGTGGTGATCTCTCCGAAAACCATGACCAAGTTAGTCTTGGTGCAGGTTTCGCAAGCAACCTTGCTCTCGGGGTCTTGCACAAGGCAAGCATCCAACACTGCGTCAGAGATCTGATCGCAGAGCTTGTCGGGGTGTCCCTCGTTCACAGACTCAGAGGTGAATAGGAAGGTGTCCATTGGAGCGGCCATTTTTTCTTAAAATCTGTCAAAAACCCGAAACACCGCCTCATTAGCACATAAATCACAAACCCCATAACAAAACACCACTAACACGATATAACAATTCCAAATCAGAACATAAAATCGCAATCCTAGACTAATCCGAATCTAAATCCAATGCAAATGTTACTCCATCTCTTCAAATTCTAGTGTGAGACCCCCTCATTGTATGAAACCCTCTCATTCACAACTTCAAACATGAACCACAAGCCTACACGGATTCGAATCCGAATCCGAATCCGAATCAAATGCAAATGTTACTCTAACTCCCTCTCAATCACAACTCAAACACACAATTATTCTCGAATCAGTACTAATTGTCACAAGACTAAACACCCATAAGACCAAATCATCATGACAGATAAATTAAATGAGGAATCTTCAAAAAGAAGATTAATTTAAGGAGGGAAGATATAAAGCACAAAGGCACCAACTTTATTCTCCAACCCATACACTCAAGAATCTCAACCTAAGGGATAAAAATCACAGGAACAAAAAGGCGAAATCTCCCACGTCCAATTTCCAAAAAAAAAAAAGGCGAAATCTGCACTTTATACTTCACACCATAAATTAATCAGAATTTTAATTGCAATCATATTTTTAGGGACACAAACAACAAGTAAAGGTCAAACCTTTGACTAACATAATTAATCATATGATTAACCATTAACCTAGAACTATACTCCGTAATTATATAGTCAAACCTCAAAGTGTGTATTACATGAGATCTGTTATTTAAATTCATGAATTATTCATCAGCACGATAAATTAATCCATCAAAATCATGCCCTAGAAATATACGAGAGTAATTCAAACGAAACGTAAAGAACCAAAACGATGGCGTATTATACTACTAAAACAACATTTCACAACATACCCATTTCAAATCTTAATCACATAACCCCAGATCTCATCAAAACAAACCCCAAAAAATAACCAATCGATCAAATCAACCCAACCTATTTCACATCATATTATTCTCCTAAGATCTGGGAGTAAAAAAAAATCATACAGCAGCAAGGTAAAAAAATCCACAAAAAAAGAACATAACTTTATTATCCAAGAGAAAGATGAAAAAGTTGGTACCTTGGGAAATCCCCGAGGAGCAAAAGAGAAAGGAAGCTTGAAGAAGAAGAGATCGAGGAGAGAGAAAATGTCCCGAGTCTTGTTGGTTTTATGTTTTACTAGACCGGTGAGGCGAGTTTTTAGCGTATCACTAGACTCCCTATTTATAGAATTCTCTTCCCCTTTTTTTTTTATTTTTTTTAGGGCGATCGATTTTACCAAGGCAGTACGGAGTAATTACTTACGCCGCCAAGGCAAATTCATTTTATTTGGTCCATATAATGGACATATTTGCCTTGGAAGATGCTAATTTGCCTTGGCAAAATCATCACTTTTTTTAATATTTTACATTTATTTTAAATTAAAATGTATTTTTTACTATTTTTATATTAGTATTATGATAAGAGATCATACTAGCCGTTGGATTGGGTTTTGATTGGATCGGACGCGTATGATAGGATATGGGGTCGGTGAGAGAGTGAGACATGTTGAGGGGACGGACCCACTGGATTGTGTAGTGGAAATGACGAAATTGCCCTTGGATTAGTGTGATCTGAGGTGGGGAGTTCACCAACCCGAAAGTGGGTTGGTGGCTTGACGGCTTGGCTTGAGTTGGCTTGGCTTGGTTTGGAGGAGCCGGGTTAGGTTCGGGGAAGTTTACCGTTGGAATGTGGGGGGGGGTGGAGTATTATAATAATAATAATAATAATTGAATCTGGACTGATTTTGGTGTCACATGCAAGTACAGTCAGATTGTGTCTGTCACTTGATAATTATATTGTTTTTTATTTTCTTTTTGGTAATTTGATTGTGTGTATCATAATCCATTTTAACATTTATGATTTACAGTACCTTTATTAGGAGTAACAGATAATATAGGTTTTTATAACTTATAAGTTCTAGGAATATGATTTTGGCAATTTGGTGTACCTCAAGTTCTGCGATTCTTCATCATATTGTTCTTTTACATAAATGAAAAGTGACAAGTAAAAAACTAATAATATTCTCGTATTTAGAAATTTGGGTAAATTAGTTTTATCGGAGTAATTATCGCACATAATAGTTTTTCGCTACATGATGCACCGAGTATCAGACTACTAAAGGTTTATTATATGCGGCTACTTTGCTCTATTTATAATAGAGTATCTAATCCAGGTGTGATTGTGGTCAAGATTTTTCTCTATGTTTAAATATAATTTCATTGAAGTCATGTCGGTGATTTTAATTGTGGTGAAGTCCAGTGCGAATGTGCGATGGTCTCGAAGTGTTTTAATTTGATCACAAGCCATTTCTTAAAGTAGATATCATTACCAAAACGATCAAAATAATGTTACTTCATTGTATTAACAGACGAGGCCGAAGTAGCGTGACAAAGTCATACCAGATTTCTAAGCATGGTGCATGTTATATTGAGTATTATGCTCCGCATGGTTCATGACTTCATTTTTTGCCTTTTCCTTTTTTGGGAAATATGACTTCATGTTTTTGGGTGCTATCTTAGGCCAAGTATATCTGCACATATGACTTGATTGTGGAACACTTGATTATGTACCTATATGAAAACTTTGCACAAAACTTCGTAGCAATTCCCGAATGCACAACTTAGGACGGTCGCAATTTATCTCATCTGTTTCTTGTAGGCCGATTCGGAACATCCTCTATTGGGTTGACGATTTCTTAAAATGTATTGTAATTTCTTATACGGATAACGTCTAAAGAAATACCACATTAGCTAGAATAACTTCAGAATTTACGAGGTGGGTTACTACCGGGGGAACATTCCTCCACCCAAAATCGATCCGAAGAGATTGTTGTCTTCTATACCTAAGAAACCATGTGACGTATATATATAAATGCTAGGACACAGATTTTTAGTGTTACCACCAAAAAATCTGGGCCAAACTACCAAATTGGTAAAAAAAAGTAGGGGGCAAATGACAGATTGGTAAAAAAAAAAAAACTCAGGCGACAGATTGGTAAAAAAAAATGACACTAACTACCAAACTAACCAAAAAACACTACTTTTGGCCGGAATTCACTTAAGTTAGTATATACTTCCTTTAATACAATTTTTTAGCTCCCTTATATTAAAAATACTAATAAAAAAAACTATTTCGATAGCAAAAAAAATACGGAAAAACAATTAATAGTATATATTGAAGCAAAGTAAACAACAACTAGTACTCCTATAAAACAAAAAAATCATTTACGATGCTAGTACATTAGAAGTAATTTTTTTTTCTTAAATGCCACAAAGAAACAACAAAGCAAAATAGGTTATGAAATAAAGGTTTCAACAAAAAAACGTATCATCGGCTCATTTAGGTTACTATAACAAGTGGTATCTCGTGTGACAATTTTATATGGTCATATAATGACTAGTACCCATTTACGAAACCAAAAATAACCTACCTTTCGAACATTTGGCGATATGATTAATTTACATAGTATTGAACCGAGACGTCTGATGACAGCTCGAATATGATATTGAACACTAGACGATATTATTAATTTAGAAATATAATTAAATCATGATATTCATGAGAATATATAGGATAAAAGGAATTCTGGCCAAAAGTGGTGTTTTTTGGCTAATTTGGTGGTTAGTGCCATTTTTTTTTACCAATCTGTCGTCGGAGTTTGTTTTTTTACCTATCTGTCATTTACCCCTACTTGTTTTACCAATTTGGTAGTTTGGCCAAAAAATCTGCATTAAACGAACATACCCAAATATTGCAACTTGAAAGGGGTAGACAAGTAGCTAGATCTTAGCATGTTCAACAGATCGATCGAACCTTAAATCTTATAAATTGCTAAGTATGATCTTAATTATTATGGGTCAAACTAGAATGACCTCTATTCATATTGATCGTATATGCATGTGCACACAGTAAAGTAGTCTTCTACCGACACTATACCTCTCTAATCTGCCGACGAATTTGTATCATATATAAACGTACTAAACAAGTTGGATTAATGATTAATCACCTGTTAATCCCATTTTATTCCACATTAATCACAGGATGATTCCTTACTTTTTGGTGTGATTAATGCTAATTATACGTCTATTTTAAGATAAGTGACATAAAATGTGCCACTTTTGGAAAGATTATTAATGTCATTAGCAGTACCGTATTAGTGCACCTTTTTACTCTACTACTCTACTCAGTGTGCAGATCAGAGGTTGGCAGCCTGCCAGCTCCAGGTTGGCATTTGCTCTTGTTCGCCTGATGTATTCCTTCTTCAGATCCATGACTTACATGTTCTTTTCTGTCTTGATTTTACTAATCTTACATGTACTGATCTCGTTCGGTCAATTTCGGATCAATAAGAGTGAAGACTGAAGACCACTTGAGCCCTCGTAAAATTGTTATGGTTGTTCGGACTCCGGCCATGGAACCGTACCCGTTAGGCTCACATCCCTACTAGGCCTTTAAATATTAGGCATGTGGTGTTTACCATGCATGTCATGCCAGCTGGCAGACACCACGTGCCCACTAAATTTGAAAGTAGTTTCACTTTCACAACTTAATTAGATCTTACACTGCAATTTCAGGGTAACTTATACGTTCACTTGAGAAGTAATTCAACACTACATTCTCCTAACGCAAGTATCGTCCAAAGACACTTAATTTACACAATACTCCTTACTAATAATCGGTACATTTTTCGCCGGGACAATTACGCTTTTTCCCTTTGAAATTTCAAAATTTCCAAACTTATCTAAACTTCCTGAAAATGGAAAACAATAATTAGGAGAAAAACATGTGAATAGATTCATTATGAGAGTAGGATGCATAGTTTATGGAGTGATGAGAGTAGTACACTAGTACGCTTGTAGATCAGATTTGGTCATGTTATACCAGAATATTTGCGATCAAATAATTGTTGTACAACGTTGATGTTTAACTAGATTGGCAGCCTGCCTGCACCAGGGTGTCAATGTCATATGCTGCGTAATTGAATCAATTATGAGTGTTGAGACACTGCTTTTCGATCGAACCCACAATGTATACGGAGTAGTATGTATCTTTACTATAAGTTGACATTAAAATTGAAAGAGTGACATTTTAATCTACCCGAAAGACCTTATATTAGTCCATAGACGGTCCATACTACCGAATTTAAACACAATTAATAAGACAGGTTGAACAACTAATAATCGTTTTACAAGTTACTACTCCGTAATTTATTTAGGTCACCAAATGACGAATTCGACGAGAAAACAAACCAAAATTGGTTTAAATTTCATAGTGTTACAATTTACATCAACATATATGCCTTCGAAAGTTCAGTAGTGGCCCCCTAAGGTTGGATGTGTTCATAATTGTCCGATGAATGGTCCTTCGAGTTTCTTGCCTCACCAATAGGTGTCTGCCAACATGGACCAATTTGATAGCCGCATTGATTCGTTGCAAAGATTGTTCCTTTTCAATCCATTTCACCATTGCTTTACTAAATTTTGCTTGGCCCTCTCATGTTGTTTTTGTGTTTGTCCTTGTGATAGTAACCGAAACTTTGTCAATTGGAAGAAACATCTAGCTAGGCACGAGCCCACGAGTCAATCAACTCTCTTCTAGTCTACTAACAACTAACAAGTGTATGTAACCTATAAGCTATAGCTAAGGATGTCATACCGGAAGCTCAATTATTAAGATATGTACTCGATTAGTGAACTAGTGAATTTCGAGTTTTTGAAGTTTATTTGTAGGATTCATGTCAAAGTGCACCATATAGATCCGTCATCCGTGATTATTGAAGATTTCAACTTCTTCTCGAATTGCAAAAGAGCAATCTGGAGCTAAGAGAGGTTCTCGGCCGAGGAATATAGCCTAGAGCATGATGTTGGAGTCTAGAAGTTTATCTAGAACCATTGAGATAGAGCTTTATCTTCGTCCTAAACACTTTTTTGATACTTGTCGAGCATTATATATATAGCACTACAATAGACTTCGTATCTACTAAAACTCTATTAGTAATAGTAGAACATAAGATATAAACGAGTTTTTAAATCGCAAAAGAAATGGACATAAAGCACATGTCACGAAATGCAAACGATCTTAATTGTTAATAAACTAGTGATACTTTCTAGTAATGGACTCTTTGTATACTTATTCCCCCACTGAAAAAATCGAGCATTTGATATAAAATGTCCCTAATATCTCATTATGATTTACGAGTATGAGGTAGTTCCAAAAGAAAATCAGTAATAATGCTGATAAAGTAGTGTGGAGGCCTATAGCATTCACATGGTTGATTAGACGACTATACCTAAATTCTAATGTAGTAGTGTCACCTTGATGATATAAGCATTTGGATCCCCCAACAATGATTGTAAAGTGACATCGATTTAGTAAGTAAAGTGACTCACTAAGTCACTAGCATAGTAGGTGCCTAGGTGGAACTTTCATATCATCCACATAAGAATCTTCTCTATGATTCCACTCCTCAATTCACATAGGAGATTCTTTTGCCATGAATTTTGATTCTAATACTTATGATACTCCATCCTATTCACTGTTTTTCTCTTCGGAAGAAAAGAACTCAACCTTGTTTTACTAAGCAGCCGCTGAACTCGAGGTGTTTAACAAAACGGGGAAAAAACGGGGAATAGGAGGGAGTGTACAATATAAAAAAATAATTGAAATTATAATGATTGTGTTGGGCTTTTGTTCCTCCACCTTTGATCCACATTCATACGACATTGTCCTTCTTGAACCGCACCCGCACAAATTTAGTTTTTTTGCAATCATGGAATGAACAATAAATTCATAACGGCTCCTTCCTTTTACCGATTCTAAAAGATATTAAAATATAATGTCTTTTTATTGTCAAACAAACAACCATTTTCGGAGTCACTCGTCAACCCGCACACACTTCACTTAGTGCATGCTCCTCCACCTTCATCACCTAGTTAGTTGGTGGCCGGTGACATCTTGGCACAAAATAATACAAATTAAATACTATAAAATAATACCGATTCTAAGGCTAATTGCTGTTGCACTTTGTTGCTACTCAGCATGCATATATATAATCTTTGCTATAGTGTGCTCACCTACTTCGCACGAGATTACAACGATAGTAGTCATTTTCTGGTGTGCAAGTCAAAGCAGATCGACTACACGTAACATATACATACCCAACTTTGCCCACCCACCAAACAACTTTGGAAAGAAAAAACATATGACTTCATTCTCTCAATTATTACACAATCTTCCATATTGACTTCGATCTTTCGAACGAGACAACCTATTAGCGTGGTATACTTCTGGTCAACAGCAGAATAATTCATTCCACGGGCCATCAAAACCTCACAAAAAGTTCAATAATAATTTCGAATTAGAAGTCCTCACATTGAAAATAAATGACCTATATCGACTCTAAATTGGGATTTTACAGATGAATCATAGTGAAATGCAGTCTAACCAAAAAAAATAAAAATAATTCTATGGCTACAAATTCTATAAAATTTGGGCGATGATTTTGCTAAGCCAGTAATTACTACTGCCAAGGTAGATTCATTGAATCTGGTCCATATAATGAACATATTTGCCTTGGAAGATAGTGATTTGCCTTGGCAAAATCATCACCCTAAAATTTTAGTCTCATTGTTAGATACTAGGTCTCATCAAGTTTTTGGTAAGACGATATCGTAAAAAGTGTTGTTAAAAATGGTAATAGGCGTTTTCGTTTCATTTCGTGTCATTAAGCCAGCCCATACTTTGCTGGACTCTATGCCAAAAGGTACAGATGCTACAAGTACCAGGCTTTTAAGGATGATGGGCCGAAATGTTGGGCTGGGCTCTGCCGGTCATTAGCTTCACCTCCAATCCAACTTCAACTGGGCCGATCCAATTACCCAAAGAACACATCTTTACCCACGAATATTCGCCATTCTGAAATGGGCCTTAATCATGGGCCTTCATAAGGGATAGAAGAGGCCTATAATGAATTTGAAGTGACCAACCTCATCTTGTATCTTAGACATTTTTCTTAACTATAGTGTATCACTGGTGGTAACTTGACTGTTTGATCTGTCTAATAACCAAAAACTCTTGTCAAACAAAATTCGGAGTAGACGAGAAATTCCGTCATTAGTCATAAACTCATACACCGTAACCACTTTCGAGTAAAAAGGTTTGTACCGCCGGTTCTAATAGTGGTGATTGAGTACATGGATAATTCGCTTCTTTAATAAACTTGTGTAATTATCAGAAAATTTAACTTGAAATTGATATCAGTATAACATTTTGATAAAGTTTCAATATTTCTTCTTTGAGTATGGGAATTGGACACACTAATTTTGGACTTTTGATATTCTAAAGTTAGTATTGCTAATTGTACGCGGTAACGTTAATCTTAATTTTTCATACGTAGTTAAGTAGTTGTAGCAGGCTAGCTAGCAGCCAGCAAGTTGTATGGGAAGAAATTGTCAATATTTTTTTTTTTTTTTGTTTGTTTAAGTTTCTCTAAATTGAACAATTCCATCTTCGTATCCATTAACTTAACACTAGTTGCATTAATTTTCTACTATCTTGCAATAAAGAAAAAAAAAATTCGTTTTTCTCATGTTAATTGTCATTTCCTCCTTTTACATTATGTCATGTTTTTCGGATCAAAACTTTTAGTTTGATATCAGAAATAACATCATGCTTTTTATTTTTGGTGGTATATAGAACAACTAATGTTGCGGGTTAAGGTTTCGAACCTATAAACCTTAGGCATTTTGAATTCCGATCCTAACTATTAGGCCGAATTTGATTCGCACGTTATGATCAAACTTGTTATCTCATAAGTTTCGTTATTCGTCGCTCAAGGTAGAAGATGATAATATATGTGGATTTCGCTAAGTCTTGCAAGAAGCGGGGCGATGTTGCAGCCTTGCCTTGCAGGTCGTCATCACAAAGCATCCATTTTTAAACTCTTCAACATATTTGACTTTTTGTTTAGTCAACTGTACGGCCTACCAGAATGATAATAAGTTTTGAACTTTTGATTCTTCCTATTTACCAAGAATAAATTAAGAAGAAAAAAAACTCAAAGCAAGTTCGATAAAATACACTCTTTTCTAAAATAAAATCACACAGGAACGAGAAAACCTATTTCTGATCAAATAAAATCGTTGCATTATTTCAATTAAAAAGGAAACAAGTGAAATAATTTACCGTACACTTACTTTTTAAGAAAACGAATTCAACAAATTTACTTTAGTATATCATCATCGATGCATATGACATGTTCTATTCCCCACTTCAACATCAATTAAGTCACTTCGACTAAACATTAGACCTTTATCAGCGTCCTTACACATAGTACGTCAAAAATCCAAAAGGTGAAAACGTTACAAGGAAGACTAAAAGAGAGAAGAAGCTAGGAAGCTCATCACTTAGCACTTTAGCAGGCTTAGAAATGGAACAGTTCAAACAAAGCCGTCAAATTGCAGTGAGCTCAGAGTAGGCTGCTTAGACATATATACAGCTCACATTTCACACGTTTTCTTCTACTTCTTTGAATTTTTTTACCGCATTCAATTCCGTCGTACTCTTCATTATATTAATTCGTTCCCATGCACTTAACTTGTATATATACTCCTCATTTCTCCATACAACTCCTCCATCAATCTTAATCACCTTTCATCTTCTACATCTTTCGACATCGAAACTTGATACACCGTATACCTCTACACTAGTCTTATACCCGTGCAAAAATCGACTTTATTTGTTGATTATTACACCAAGTGACCAAAATGCGGACTTCAATTCTTTGTTTCACTGCTCTCATTATTCTTGCCACAATATGCACCACCATTGATGCTTCATATTCACTTCTAACCGTAGGATACTATAAATCGACTTGCCCGTCGGCCGAGAAGATAGTGAGGAGCGTAGTGAACCGGGCAGTTGCTAGAAATCCTGGCTTGGGAGCTGGCATTATCAGAATGCACTTCCATGATTGCTTCGTCAGGGTATGCACGCACTTCTACAATTTCAATGATTTCAAATTTTCAGTGACGTAAGATGATAGGGCATCACCGAGTCTGTTTACTTCAAGTTCAAAGTTTGCGTTCCACTTTTGTGGATCTCAATAAAAGTGTTCAAATATGTACAATATCACGTGGCATGGCACATTCGCACAAAAACATTATTGTAAACTAAAAAATGTATCATCTATTTCATTCATTTCTTTACGTTTAATTTAATCTAATTTTGTGATTCCCGTTCTTTGGTTCAGGGTTGTGATGGTTCCATACTTCTTGATTCAACTCCCGGAAGTGAGGCAGAGAAGGATAACAGAGCAAACAATCCCAGCCTAAGAGGGTACGAGGTGATCGACGAGGCGAAGGCCGAGCTCGAAGCAAAGTGCCCACAAACCGTCTCTTGTGCAGACATCATAGCATTTGCAGCTCGTGACAGTGCCTCCAAGCTAGGAGGCCTCAACTACGCCGTCCAAGGTGGTCGTAGAGACGGAAGAGTCTCACTCAAAGACGAACCAACACAGAACCTTCCGGCGCCCTTTTTCAACTTACAACAAGTTCAAGATACATTTACAAGAAAAGGTCTTTCTATAGAAGAAATGGTCACACTATCCGGGGCTCATTCTATTGGAGTATCACATTGCTCTTCTTTTAACAATAGACTTTACAATTTCAACAACATTACCAACACACAAGACCCTTCATTGGACCCTACATTTGCAAGCACATTGAATACCACTTGCCCAATTAATAACTCCCCTAATTTTGATCCTACAGTTGTCCTAGACTTTGTCACACCTAATAAGTTGGACAACAAATACTACCAAATTGTACAAAATGGCAAGGCATTGTTCACCTCCGATCAAACCCTCATGACTAGCCCTCGCACAGCCGGTATGGTGCGCAACTTCGGCCGCCAAGGCGGAGTTTGGGCTAAGAAATTTGCAAGGGCCATGGTTCATATGGGTTCTATTGAAGTGCTTACTGGTTTTGAGGGCGAGATTAGGACAAACTGCAGGATTGTTAATTAAATCAATTTTGTATAGTTGATAGTTCACACATTCTTTGATTAAATTAAAAAGTGTACAATATAACAATATATTTCGCACGTATTCTTTGATTCATTTGTAAAATAAGATCTGCTTGAATGAATAAGAATTTTTTGAACAATTACATACGACTTTGACGTCATTGAAAATCATGCATTTATGTTCGTCTTTATGTTTATGTCTAGTTTTCAACTAATTATACGATAAGTTTCGTCGTGCTCTTCCATTAGGTCATGGATTATAGACCTCAACAAATTATAGAGTATTAACAAATAACAATCAATACTTTATAGACTGCTGATACGTTTTTAATCTCCAAAAACTTGTCAGTGCAGCATATAGTAGGTTACCTGCTGCCATATTATTCGTTCAGTCGTTCTCAACTACCTCAGATATCATCCTTGTTTCATAGTACTGTCTTTCTGTGATCTGAGACACATGGAGGCACCTGAGTACAAGCACAACGAAGAAGACGGTCTAAGTTTCGTCTCTGAACTGCCTAGAGTGACGCCGCCTGAGGGAGAAAGAGAGCTTGTCAAATGGAAAGGCTTCTGGGTAATGCCAGAGATCATAAAAGCTGTCATGTGTATAGAAACCCAGTTTCAGCCTCTTCCCTCTGATATCATCCTTATTTCTTTCCCTAAAACTGGCACAACATGGCTCAAGGCTCTTACAGTATCCCTCCTGAATCAGCACAACTCGACACAGGATCCGAGTTTAGATGCTGATGACCCTTTGCTAACCCAAAATCCTCACCAGCTAGTTCCCTTTCTCGAACTTCAGTGTTTTGGAGACGACCCAGCATTCGACATCAGCACTATGACTAATCCCAGAGTGTTCAACACTCATCTTCCGTATTCCATGCTGCCTGACTGTATCAAGAACTCTGGATGCAGACAGGTGTACATCTCCCGGAATCCGATGGACACCTTCGTTTCTCACTGGCACTTCTATTACAAGAAACTCAACAAGGACACCACCATGGATGAAGCATTTGAGCATTTCTGTCAAGGCTTCATTCGAGCAGGACCTTACTTTGAACATGTCCTTGATTATTGGAAGGTAAGCAATGAGAAAGAGGGTATTCTTTACCTCACTTATGAAGAGTTGAAGGTAGATCCTGATAAGCATGTCAAAAGACTTGCTGATTTTCTGGGCTTCTCGCTTGATCAGGCCGAGATTGAGCAGGTTGTATGGAGGTCCAGTTTTGACAGACTCAGTAACTTGGATGTGAATCAAGATGCATCCAATGTTCAATGGGCAGGCTGGGAATCCAGCGCATATTTCCGGCGAGGAGTCGTCGGTGATGCACGAAACTATTTGACGCCTGATAAGGTGACTCAGCTCAAGAAACTAGCAGAAGAAAAGTGGGCAGGATCTGGTCTGACCCTCTGATTCTCTGCTCTACCAAACTGTTCACGACCTGCAAACCTGCAAACTTCTGATCTATTCTACTTGTAAAAACTATCAACTCAAATAAATGTAAAAATGCTAGTGTGCTTTATTTCCATGTCGTTCTAAGCATTTCCATAGCAATATCAAACTATGTCAAGTATTCATTCCAGACAATAAGCCTTTTGCTTTTTACCGGACTAAGGTTGGCTCAACGGCCAAAAGTTCAGCCTGCCTGTGGGTCGTCCCAGTCCGAAAAAAGGTAGCTGCTCTTTTGGAGTACACAAAAACAATACAACATTCTGTATTTCCATTTTCACAGTGGAGCAGCTGTCCATTTTCTGCTTTGCATTAGACTAGTACCAAGATCCTGCAAAGTAAGAGCAAGGGAGGGAGGGAGGGAGGGGGGGGGGATGGGCACTTTTCCACGAGAATCCGAAACGTTACCATACTATATTAAGTCTGATAGCTCTATGACTAAGGTGACATTATGTGTTCCAAGTAAGGTGGGTTCTCAACCAATCGCCTCTACATATACACCAAAACCCGAGAACCGCACACGCAGTACTAGTAGTAGTATATCTCTCATTACTGGGAGAGTGACTAGACTGACTACTCAATAATATCGAATTACTATCTTCCAAGGGAGATCAGCGATTGCAGGGCGATGCTTCAGTAATAGTCACCAATCTCCTGCCCCCATCATTACGCCAAACTCCACGAACAGAAGCAAGAATTGAATCCTCACCGGGCCTCACCACCATCAGATCAGAGGGTACGTTCAGATTTGATGCTGAACTTTCACCAAGACGATTCTTAAGGAACTTTGAGCTTTTCTTCAACTTCTTTTTGCCTCCCGTAGCAGTTGTATTCAGGTGAGGGGTTGAGCTACTGCTGTTTGAACAACCTACATCTTGAACAACCGCCGACATTTCTGCAGCAGCTTGGGTCTTGGACACATCTTTGGATCTTGACTCCTCAGGATGAACCTTGGTCATTTCAGCCGCAGCTGGAGGTTTAACTACATCTTTACTCTGAGACTCTGATGGAAGAATCTTAGGTACATCAGCAAGAGCTGGAGTCTTGGATTTCCCTTTACCTGCGTGATTTGCCTCATTTGATGAAGATAGTACCTCTTTCAAGCGTTTAACATCCAATTTAAGCTCCTTCATGTGATCTACAAGCTCATCTTTTGAAATGTCCCCCTTGCTGCTACCAGAATCTTCACATATCTCCTTTCCTTTCTTTGTATTCTTGCTGCCACCCTTCTCACCACTCTCTCTCCTCGAGCTAGATTCATTAGTGTTTCCCAGCCTGGACTTGTAAACTTCCATGAGCTCCTTTTGCTTTTGCTTATCAGGACAAAGTCTAGCCAGGTCGGGAATAAGATGTTGAAGGCCAAACTGATTGACACAAGAAATATATTCTCCAGTATCAATCCCACCATCGCGATATTCCTTTGAGATTATTTTGAAGGCACTGAATTTGTCTGGGTCGAAATCCAGTGTAGCACGGATCTTTTCAATCAAAGACTTGTTAGCAGCCTGAACATTTTCTTTGGTTGTACACTGACCACATGCAGAAAGGCCCACGGATCCTCCATCAACAAAATCAGAACTTGACGATGATGAGCCAATGTGCTGAATGTTACTGCTGGGCAAACTGGCAGAACCATCAGAGCAGATCTCACGGGATGTCAAGTTTGAATTGTTTCGAGGGTTCACAGAGCTGGATGATGTGGAGTGACCAACTGTCAGGGGTCTACTTTGAGCTGACACAGCTGGACTAGAATGGGATACAACTCCAGTATTCGATGACCCCAAAGAATGGGAAGAACTCCTAGCTGACGAGGGTGGGTTGCGAAGCAAGTTCACAGTGGAGTTACCTGTTTCCTCTGAATTATTTTTGGGTCTACGCCTTCTCCTTCTTGATGTTGCTTGCAGTGCGGGGAAACTAGCACCATTCAGAAGTACACTTCTAAAGTCCAGAGCAGTACCCTGATGTCCTGAAGATGGCATCACGGTAGAATTTGAGCTGTTAACAGACGTACCACTATGGCCAAGAACACTGTGCACACTTGATGAAGCATCGTGAAGAAAGTTGGAGCTGGTTCCTTCAGTATCAGATGAGGTGGCAGACGAGATCTGACTACTTGATACACCTGGACCAGAAATTTGGGCTCTCTCACGTAAACTTTCTTCCTTCCTCTCCTGAAAGGAAAAACGAGTAGGCAGCTGTGATATTGAAGAGTAATCAAATTACCGGAAGGTAAAAAACTAAATGGCCCGAGTGGCCTCTACATAGAATATGCAGCTTTCGGAAATAAGCATAACATTGACGACATATGAACAGCTAACACCATGACGTACATGATGCTACTGCGGCATCAAATTGAGCAAAAACAAAACAAGCCACCAACCAGCCCATAGAGTGTAAATGAACATGGAAATTAGAAACGGAATTGAAAGTACCTTCATAGCAATACTGTGCTTAAAGAGAGCCATGTTCCCACCATGTTCCAAGGTAGCATGCCTCTGAAAAGAATAACAAAACAGTGACAAAGTGATAATACCATTATTTAAATCCCAAAACCTCCTAAATTAGCGACTAATCTACAGTTAGAACATCGTGTCCTAACAAGCTATATATGGCATCAACTCTATATTCGGCACAAACAACTCCAGTAATCTGGGGGATAGTCCAGGTGGATACTCTTGTCACACATGCCAATCCAGTGACCATAAGACATCGTGATGAGCTATTAATCCCAGCCAAAGAAAAGGAAAAGAACTATGAAAACTGAAAGTTGAAACAAAAAAAAACCTATAAGATAAAAGGTTGCATAAAAGACCTTCATGTCATCTTCAGTATCGAAAACAATGAACTTCTTGTCAAGGCATTCACCGTCCTCGCAAAGATAATGAGCATCACGAAAGTGGATCTGAGAAACAAGCAAATTTTCTCCTCTATTAAATACTCGACCAACTAAAGTTGGATGAATCCATTGCAAGAGAAGGTTGAAAAACACGACAAGCGACAAAAGAGACCAACCTCTAAATCATTGTAGTCACCATAGTATTCGTACTGATTGGGATGCTGCCTGCAATTGATGCATATTGGACGTGTGTTGGTTCACTTAAAACTGAAAGCAAAAATAATTTTTTAACAATAGAAAGCATCTGATTCTACCTTGTGCATATGTGGCAAGTATAATGTTCAGTAGACATGTGGAAGTAAAGTTCATTATCACCATAAAATGGTTTCTCGCAGAATTCACAATATGGATGTCCAGAAAACCCACATCTTTCAGATTCACAGCCATCAACTTCTGAATCACCATATCTTATATGCTGATTTAACTGTGATTGACTATATAGCTTCAGCTCACACATGAAAACCTGGTTCAAAACATAAAATGCATTAAGGGGCTAATCAATAACATTAGTATTCAGGAATTAGGAAGACAAGAAAACTTTGTTTTATCTTCAAATGAATTAGTCTACAGGCCAAATTAAACAGGGTTCAGACAACTAGACGATATTTATCATTGGAGTCCACCACCCGTACTCAACAGACCACAAGTATTTACTGATCTAGCAATAACCAAGAATTACTCGACATGCCGCCTCATTTCAACAGCCAGTGACGCTCATAACGGAGATCTCAATTCAAGCAAAAGCTAGTATTCACAGATTAAACTAGACATTGTAACCAAATAAACAAATTAAACATGACGTGAAAATCCATGAGCACTATAAAGATCTCCGTTCACGAAAACTCAAGGAATTAGATCATTTTTGCAATTTTTCCTTCTATTTATAATCCCACACTGGCACTTAGCATCTTTATACCAACAAATTATGACAAACATACACTGATCCAAGCAAGGTTTCTCACCTTCTTGTTGGCTAGACAGAGACTGCAAAAGAAAAGTCCATGCTGACGAAACAAGTGATCTTTAAGCTGCTCAATGTTCTTGATTTTGTTTCTCTTCTTATAAGTTTGTTTCCCTTCTGACTCTAATTTCTCGCAGACAGTGCATGAAAGCCTACATATATCTTTGACAATCTTGTATGCATCAAAATCGTCAAAGTAAGCTTGTATTCCCTCATGAAACCAGTATGAGCCCACTTTACCGTCGTTAACATCAGATGGAAGTATTGAGAAGTCATTTATCACCCTTGTGACAGACCCTAATGCCTGTATAGAGGAACAGAAATTTAACAATCAGTCTAGAAGATAACCACAATGACTTAAAAATTTAGGGTAAAGAGTTACAGCAGGTACAGTTCCTAATGTTCTGTCGCTCTGCTGAATCGTATACAGGTTATATCGCAATGACCTATGACAAACTGAAAGATTGGATGCAAGGCTATGAACTATTCAAAGCTCAAAAGACTTCATTTCTAAAATCGAACGAACAAGACTTTGAAAAAGCGAAGGAAGAACCGAAGAAATATGGAAGGTCGGGAATAAGGATTTATATCTCCGTCATCTCCGTATTTGTAATTTTCAACGTTAACGGTAGAACTTTTCAAGCTCAATGTCGCCTGTGCACTAGATAAGAGCTACTGAACTGCGCATTCTAAATTTCACATGGTGGATCATCACAACAGATCGATGCAATTATTCCCAATATCTAAAAAACAGCAACATTACCCCCAAAGCCTCAAAGGCCAAGGTAAAGGGGGGGGGGTCGAAGCCTTATCCTACGTTGAAAACATAGAGAGTTGCTCACGGATGATCTATAATGAAAACTGCTTCGAGAATCACACGGACTGATGGCCACTTCACAATACCATATCTAAAAAACACATACTAAAAACGACACCACTTAAAAAGGAAGGTGCACAAATGCACAATATTACGAGAATCAACACAACTTAAAGAAACATAACATTTCACCAACAAGCTTCAAACTACAAAGGGCATGCAATTCACAACTTAAGAGGTCCTACACATGTTTAAGGGTCTCTGACTAACTTATCATTCGTTGCATAAATCACATCACTTGAATCTCAATTCATACTTATCTATATCTGCGTAAGAGTATAAGAGATTCCATTCGACATTCCACTTCGACACTTCAAATTTGCGGTTTTCCTCATCTTAGTTCTTAGTTCTTACTACAACATAAGATTTACAAACTAATCCATCATCATACTCTCCATCCCAAGATTCACAGCCCCCCTCCCCCCCCCCTCCTCAAGAATAATAAAACAATCCCCAATGCCGCTGATTTACCACTAGCCTCGAACACCCATGTTCTACCAATTTAACCAAGACCACTCCTATAGTAAAAGTGTCCCATCGCAAATGCAATCTCAAGGGCACGCGCGCACACACGAGTCACAACTCACAACACAAACATTGGTAACGAAACATCGTCCCATCGCAAATGTCCCAAATTTTTCGGAATTTTCGCCCACAATCACTAACATCAGAAATGCAATTATCAATTTCCATCAACATAAGTACACACATTTCTAACACAAGAATCCAACAGTAATATTCCCTAAATTTGCGACAACTGACATCATTTCCCCCAAAAACAACCGTTTTCGCCGGCACCATGCAAAATCACACAATTGCACAAAAATTAGGGCTTCAACTTCACGCTAAATCATCATAAATTTCCGCTAAATTCTTAACTAATCAACAATCAAGAACACACACCAAAACCTAATTTTCCCTAAAACATCACAAATTTCAACCCAATTATTCCCCAAAAATTCAAGATAAAATCCAATCCAATCACCAAAATTGAAAATTACAAGGATACCCCTAGTCCAAAATAGGCAAGAATTCCGCTAGAAGATTCGTCAATTTGGTCCCAACAAAAAAATTAAATAAATAAACAGCGACAAATATTCTCCTGTTTCTTTTTATTCAGACAAGAAAAATAATATTAAAAATAAAAATATAAAAAAAACAGTCGCAATTTTTGGACGGAAAAAAAAGAGGAGAGAGAAAGAGAGAGAGAGTGACGGACTCGCGTAACGAAGACGGAAGGGGAAAGAGACTTGCAAATGCAGCAACGGCGATCATCGCAGACGAATCTGAGCCGTGCGATGCAGACGGCGCAAACGTCGAGGTGGCCACACTCTCCGTACGCCACCCACTCCACCGCCTCCGCACACACCGCGCAGCTCTCCTCCTCCATCTTTTTTTATTATTATTTTCTCTCTCCTCCTGATTTTCTCACTCTCTGATTTTCTCTGTTTTTGTTCTCTCTCTCTCTAGATTTTCTCACTCTAGAAAGAAAGAAACTGACAAAAAAAGTGGGGTTGAAGTAAAGAGAGTGTGTGGGGTGGGGGGAGGAGGTGGAGTGGTGATGTGGGAAAAATGTGGGATGAAATGTGTTAAATGTTGGCGTGGGTGTTGTTTGCTCTTTTTTACCACATGGTTTTCGTTGATTTGATTCAATTTGATTTTCCAAGTATTTGTAATCTTGGGCTGTTGTTGATCTTTGTCTATGTGTCTTGTTTTATACTCTGGGCTTATTTTTCACTTCTTTGTTATGGGTCACAAATTGGCGTGATGTATGCATTGTGTATTGAACTAACAGATTGTATCGATGTTTTCATAGTGGAATGTTATATTTTTCTATTCTTTGTTGTGAGTTACATTTTGACTGAATCTTTTTTTTTTTTTTTTTTTTGTGTATCGTCACTTCTCGTCTTCTTGTATATGCATTGAAGAGACAGATTGCGTAGATGATTTCATAGAAGATTATGGAGTAAGCGAAAATCTTTTTCAATTTACCGATATAAATGAAGATCAAAAATTGGTGGATTTCTTCATTCTTGAATAACATAAACAGGCGATTACAAGTAGGGATTCAGTATGATCCGCTAATAAGTAATAACATTATTTTTCTTGTAGAAAATAGTAGAGACTAAAATAGTAGTCCATGCCACATTATGTATGAGAGTATATAGGAAGGGTGAGTCGTAACGAAGGACTCGATTTTTGGACTTTCTAGACTTTAATTGTTGAAGTCGAGTAATTATCAAGATTTCATCGAGACGGGGGAAGTACTCCGTGATTCATCTACAGGTCTCCTTAGTGGACAAACTTTGACGATTGTTTCCAATTTTCTATAGCATAAAGAAACCAAACATACTTGAACTTCGGCAGCTCGTAATCACTAGTCGTCTAGTCAGTACTATAACTGTTCTCCATTTGCCTTATGAAAACCATGATATCCAAAGGAAACGTCATGGAGAAGCTCTCAAAAGAAAAAAAACTCTTCACCTTGTCTAAGCACAATGCAACTTCACAGTTGGTCACGCAAATCAACAATTAGCAGGGAAATTAAGGGCTGGACAGTTTCGACTATCACTGATTAATAATGAATCATTCTATCTTTGAATGGAAATGTATGCTTGCACATTTGATCCCTTCCTCCAACTAACAAGCCGATGAATAAACGAAGGAGCCAGCAAAAGCAGAAGTATTGGACTTACTGCTTCATGAGATTTCTCGAAATATCAGCATTGTGCGAAAGAGCATAGGCGGGAAACCCCTACTTACCTTGGCATAGGAGGGGGTAATATTGTTGCTGTGGTTGTAAACATATGTGCTATAACAGTGTGCTGATCCCAAGCTGCGTATAAGAACCAGCAATGAGGTATCGAGAGTTTCATATTCAGCTTATAAACGGTCTACTACTCCTGGAAGTTCATCTTCTCTAAGATGTCTTTCCGTCTCTGCACTCTTCTGCAGGTGAACTGCTGCTAGTAACAAATACAATACCACGCATCTTATAAGGACTTCTTCCAACAACAAAGTCGCATGTGCTTTGGTGAGTTATTAACCAATTAGCCAGCTGATCTCAGGATGAATGAAAGAGACAAACCAATGAAGAAGAATAAGTACAAACTACGAAAATGCATCATAAAACAGATTTCAGAATTTAGATTGATTCAATCACAGCCAAAGTCCAATATGCATCCTCTTCGGGAGTGGAAATTATTATTATTATTTTTTTATTTTTTTTTGAGTGATGAAACGAAAGTACTCTGTATTTTGATTATGGACTTGTAGTTGTATTGTTTTGACTAAACTCTATTGTCAGACCAATATCTTTGAGGTGTGACAATTGCTAAACTACAGAATTGCAAGACCTCCTGAGAATAAAAATGTAACATTGCTTTGATGCAATCCTTTTGATCGGTTGGAAGTAAGTACGGAGGCATCACTAACCTGCGACTTTGGAAACGTATATAAGAAGCAATCACATGTCTTATAGGATGTGCTGCAATTTTCATCTACAGGGACTAACAATCAGTTTCAACTTCCATGCTGCATTTTGGTGTATCAAACTAAGAATCACAGAATGACAGGGGCATCAGGATTCTAAACTGTTCTAAGCGAAATGAACCACATCATTGGAACATAGAGATTGCAACACCTAATCATAGCTCATGAAGATGGCAAACAAGTACAATGTGCACAAGTCTGAGAGGATTAGCATACCAGTTAACGAGGATTAGAACGCAATTTGCTGATAGTAGTACCGAAAGCAAGTGACTGCTTCTTATATACACTTTAGCAATTCCTACTGAATCATTCAAAACTGACTCCCCAGACAGGCAGACCTCCTGCCTGTCACCAATAATCCCTGCAAGAGCAACTTCCTCCATTGAACCTGTGAAAGCGAGCTCGATCCCTTACTATGATTTCACGATCATATATCTTTGACACAAACTTCATTACTGCATGACAATCCACACAGATACGAAGATTCTTAATAACTTGAATCGGGGTTCCTTCACTGGTATTTAGCAGCGCAAAGGCAACAGCCAATTTTCACTATGATATGACAAGACAAACTCTTTATCCTCCTCTCCTATATCATGCAACACAAATCTAGTCTCAGGGACATGCCCGAGCTCCTTTATCCTGAACATGATTTCGTCCAACTTAGCATATATCTCCTGCCAACAGGGGTGGCTCTGATCTCCATTTAAAAACCGGTGAGTAGCACGATTCACTTCAGTGTAGCTAAATCCAGGAACCTTCTTTACATCCCTAACCTTCATAGCATCTCTAACCCTCCCCACGTCATTCCACCTCTCATACGAAGCATAAACCTGCGACAACAGCACAAAATCTCCACAACTATATGAACCCATCTCAACAAGTTTGCGAGATGCAATCTCAGCCAACTCCACATTCCCATACGTCTTGCAAGCACCAAGCAGAGTTTGCCAAAGCACA
This sequence comes from Spergularia azorica, assembly GCA_038382645.1. Taxonomy (NCBI): domain Eukaryota; kingdom Viridiplantae; phylum Streptophyta; class Magnoliopsida; order Caryophyllales; family Caryophyllaceae; genus Spergularia; species Spergularia azorica. Next base: position 5,991,928 of record JBBYHQ010000013.1, read on the forward strand.
ACATCAGGCGAAAAAGGCATTGATTTAATAACATCATAAGCCTCATTAATCCTCCCCGCTCTTCCTAAAAAATCAACCACCGTACCATAATGTTTCACATTACGAGCAACCCCTTTCACCTCCATCCTACTAAACAACTCATACCCCTCATCAACCATACCAGCGTGGTTACACGAGCAAAGCACCCCTAGATACGTAACCTGATTAGGCCAAACCCCAACCCTTTCCATCTCATCAAGAAGCTCAATCGCTCTCGGTCCATGCCCGTGCATTCCAAGCCCCATAATCATAGTATTCCAAGTTATAACACTCTTCCCACACCTCATATTCCTAAACACATTATAAGCTTTGTCGACGTATCCACACTTACAATACATATCAATCACAGCATTACACACTAAAACATTCCCATCTAACCCCTCCTCCATAATATAACCCCAAACCTTATCACCTTCCTTCAAAGCTCCCATCTGAGAGCAAGCTGAAAGCGCCCCGAGAACACTCACCTCGTTCGCCTTAAACCCTTCCTTACCCATCCTATAAAACAACCCCAACGCCTCGCTCGGACAGCTCCCATGAGCCAACCCACAAATAAGCGCATTCCATGACGCTAAATCTCTCGTAGACATTTCCTCAAACACCTTGTGTGCATCACCAAACTCCCCAACTTTAGCGTAACAGTCAATCAACGTCGTCCCCAACAACACATCCGCATCAAACCCACCTCGCACAACATGCGAGTGTATCAAACGCGCCTCCACTTCGCCATCGCACGTGCGCACGCTTTTAGGGCAAAGGAGCACGTGAGGGCGTCGGGCTTTTGTGGGGCCCGTAACATGGAAAGGAAGAGGGCGAGGGCAGTTTGGGGATTCGCGCTCTGTGCGTGGCCGCGGATGAGGGTATTCCAGTCATTTCGTAAGGGGTGGTTGACGGAGTTGAAGATGGCAGCGGCGTAAGAGAGGTCGCCGTGGGCGGAGATGGCGGTGATTTCGAGGAGTTTGAAGCGGGAGGAGAGAGACTGTTGGAAGAGGCCGGTGGTTATTAGGTGAGATTGGATTTGTTTGATTTGAGCGAGAGATTTGCATTTTTGGAGTAGCGTGTTGATGAAGTTGACAGAGACGGTGGTTGATTGGGCGGTCATGCGGTGGTTTATTTGATTTTTTGGCGGGATTGACTGAATGGTGAGGTTTTGACTTTAGTACGAAAATTTGAATTTTTCACTTTGAGGGATTTTTTTGGTGCGAAATGACCAAAATGGGTCGCAATTGTATTGGATATAGACATATAGTAAAAGTCCAAACATACTAATATGGATCAAAACTAGGTCTAGAGCTGTCTACTTGTCTTCCATTTTGAGGTATTTTACGTGTTCGTTTGGTTTATCATATAGATAAAAATCGTTGTACATAAAGTTTATCGTCTTTGTGATCTTTTAGCTTTGATTTATAATGTCGGTAAAAGGGTCATTTTTTGTCGATGTTAAGGAATTCGATGGAAATTGGATGTTGACATATTTTTACAATACAACTCAAATGAATCAAATCATCGAATGAGATGGCTGATTAGAAGTGAAAATACAATGTGTTGTAAGATTATTTGGGATCAAGATCCTCTGGAGTTGTTTTTTCTGGAGTTCCCTGGAGTTTACTTGAAATGGAAAATAAAGTTATGAATGTCATTTTTTAAGAAAAAAGAAAAACATTATATGGTAGAGTGATGTTTCCATTTCAAGTAAACTCCAGGGAATTTCAGGGAGGAAAATAACTCCAGGGAATCCGGATCCGATTATTTGGTAGTTCACCAGACGTGAACCTTATTAAGAACATGTGTTTGAGTAACGAGTAAATAATAAGTAGGCATAGCATCGTATCAATAATAATTCAATCATTTTCATCTCATGGGGGAATTCAAAAGAACGGGGTTGAAGCTGGGAACATGCATTAATTATTATTCAACCATAAAATCTAGTTAACCAACCATATAATTTAGTGAGCATGTACTAAATATAAGATCCGAAGTACTAGAATATTGAATTGGGATTAGGGTTTGCATATGTTTCTCATTTGAGTGACAAAATTAATAAATCAAACCACCACTGTACTAATCATGAAAAGTTTTGATTTTAAACCATCAAATTATCATGGAGGAAACGAATAACACTTCTCAAACATAACCGAAAGAAACGAGAGACCCACGATAACGACAAAGAACCGCTTTCGATTAATTAGAACACCACGTACATTATAATGGATAAAAGAGTTACACAATCGACATTCCAGCATCGATCTCCTTAAACAACAACACTCGACACTCGAACTTGAATAACTACTTAGACAGTACAGAGATGATGACAACAAGCTACATAGTGAGGTTAGACTAACAAATTAAACACTGAACACACACAACACACACACAAAATCACAAATTAAACACATTACTAGCAAATTAAAGTAGCAAACCACAACTCTCAAACCATATGACCAACACAATGAGTGAATAATGACCAAATTCTTCAAGGAAATGGCAAAGGAGTGCCTCCAACACCACCAACAGAACCAGCACCAGGGTTGGTGGGCTGAACCCGGACACAGCCGAGCCCAGGGTAAGAGCAGAAGTCGACGCTTGAGCCGTGGCCAGTAACCCCAACTCCAGCACCAGACCCAACAGAAGGGATCCCTCCATCAGGAGAAGGATATATTACTCCTGTTCCAAACCCACCATAGAAGTTTTCAGGATGCACCACTTCAGCAGCTGCATTTTTCAGCTCCCTAGCACCCTCAGCAAACAAGGGCACTCCTACAATTACAAGGACAGTGATCAGCAGCATTGCCTTGGAACCCACCTTTCCCATTGAACTCACCATTTTCTCTCCTTTAATTTTTTCTCTGTTGAAATGTTGGTACTGTGTGTGAGTTAAGAGTTGAGAATGCCCTAGAATTGTGAGGCGGGTGTCCTGTTTTATAGTACTTTAGTTCAGTCTAAGGTCTAAGGGTACGTATGTATGACTTTAGTTAGAAGGCCGGGTAGAAAATGACATCTATATATTTATTATGTTGTTGGTCAGAACATAAAGAAAATGACAAAGCAAATGTATGTATGAAAGATTTGAATATTTGGTGAAATAATGTTTCTGTTCTTAGATTTGTTATGGTGGTTGCTGTAAAGAATAAACCTAGACCCTCTTCATGTTAGCTGAAGTAACAACGTTAACTTAGTCATATGCGCATATTGTAATGATGTAATTCGTAATTCTAATTCATAAACTTCTCATAAACGTTAAAGTATTGCACACTCCGGACTCCGACTCCGCCATACATATATATGGCTTAAATTTTTCCTAGATGGGGGTACGATATAAGTCGTTCTCAAAATATTATATAGACGTACTTAAAATAAAGTTTCGATATGGTAAATCTATGTTCAACTTATAAGTGGCAGATTTGATTGTATATGCATGGCATTTAAAATGAAGTGACAGGCACATTCAAATATCAGAAAATAAGCTAGGCCTTGGAATTTAAGGCCACAATAACGACCCATAACTTGAAAGATCGAGTTTATGGCACCTACCAACAACCAAAGGACAATGCAAGGAGATGGTGCAGGTTCATTAAGGGTGACTGAGAGAGTCATATGAGCTGTGTACCCTACAATACTATATTTGATATTCCTACACAATTTATTTCCCTTCTTCTTCAAGCTATCGTGAAGACTTACCTTAGTGATGTGTAACTCCAAATACTTGTATGTTGTATGTTCATTAATGTTTCCGTTTACCTCTTTACTAACTTTCATTTGACTAGGCCGGTTTTGTACATACTTTTCTGCTGACGTTTTCGATCTTATGTTAAGAGTGTTAATTCCCAAACTAAACTCAATTGTCATGAAACGTACTCGGAACTCTTATTCAACTCATTTTTAAAGTTTTAACATAAAACTCATACTTCCATTTAAAAGAAGAACGTGCATAATCAATTTAATATTAATTATATTTATTAGCTATTAAAGTTATCTACCTGAAATATTAAAAAATACACGGACAAAGTCCAACATCTACATGAAACATAACATAATCTGTTATGTATAATTAAATTCGTGTTAAAATGTACTTCAATATAAGATCCATTTACACATACTCTTGAAAAGTTAAGTATGATTTTGGTTGCGAAGTTGAGATATGTCGACAAGTCTTAAGACTTTTGTGAAAAACGCTTTTAAAAAAAATATTATCTACAGATGAAGTAATACTCTGTATAACATACTCTTCATAAGTGATTTAGTGTTAACTAACCAATATTTAGTTAGTTATAATAATTTCTTTATTTTAAATTAACTAATTAATAAATAAGATATGATAAAGTGTCTGCACGGGCTTTCCATCTATTACTTATAAAGTTATATTAATACTCTGATTCTGTAGCTAATATCTAACATAAGGAAATAAAAAATAAACATGTGTGCCGTAACTTTATTTGGCCAATAAAAGAAAGCCTTTTGTGCATTAAACTCCATTCATTTCATCCAGATTCAAGAATTGAATATTCTCACACCTTAAAAATAATAAAATGGCATGGCTCAAAATTTCAGTCACTTTACTTTTTACCATAGCAACATTGTTAAAATGTGGTCTATTAACTGTAAACAATTGTACCGAAATTAAAATGGACCCTAAAAAAAAAAATTGTACCTAAATTAAAATGTACTGTAACCAAAGCAAACACAAAGACGCTATTGTAAACGTCCACAATGCCGAACGGGCTGATGTTTTAGTTGGGCTAATAAAATGGGATAAAAAGATCGAGGTCGTAGCCCAAACTAGGGCATCTAGATATCGCGACACTGAGCTACAATAATCAACGGCCTATATGGGGAGAGAACTGTCACTCAATCAATTTGACAAAACTGCTGATCACGCCCTTCCACGTTGGACGACCGCCCAAAAGAATTATTCTAGCCCAGTTAGAGATGTATGCACATCAGCACATCCAGACCATGTTTGAATTACAGATGGTTTGGCGTAACTCAACTCGTATTGGTTGCGCTCTTACTACTTGTTTTAAGAATTTCGACCTTCCATTTTTCTTACGCGAGTATCACCCTGCGGAAAATATTGTAGGCGAACGCCCGTCTCAAATGTGTAGCAACTAGCAAACATGTGGCGACGACAACTTTGATTGCGTAATGTGATATTTTAGATTGCAGCACTCAGAAATAGAAGTACCCTAATAAAAATAGGTCAACCATATATTCACGCCAACATCATACGCTTCCACGGGAATTGCAGGCTCTCTGCCTACACTACCCCCACTATCTTACCCCCGTGCTTGGCAAACTTCAATCGGTATATGGTACCCCGGGGATACGTAGATCTACGTACCCCCGGTTCAATTTTCACTCATTATATACCATTTTGTAGTCATTATATATTTTCACTCATTAATTCTCAATTTTGACTCATTAATTTTCAAAATTTCACTCATTATATAACACTTTATAGTCATTATTTATTTCCAGTCATTATTATTGTTTAATTTTCACTCATTATATCTCAATTTTTACTCATTATTATATACCACTTTAGAGTCATTATTTATTTTCAGTCATTATTAACCAATTTTCGCTCATTATTTCTCAATTTTCACTCATTATTTTCCAATTTTCACTCATTCTATACCACTTTATAGTCATTATGTATTTTCACTCATTATTTCCCAAATTTCACTCATTATTTCTCAATTTGCACTCATTATTTCCCAATTTTCACTCATTATTTCTCAATTTGCACTCATTATTTCCCAATTTTCACTCATTATTTTCGCTCATTATTGTTCATGCGTGAACAGTAAACCGGGGGGTACGTAGCTCTAGGTACCCCCGGGGTACCTAATAATTTGCCGGCAAACTTAATCACCAAGTCTAATTGTTGCGGGGCTACTTGGTCAGAAGTTAGTAATCCTCGGTTTTTGTTCACGTTGTCGTAATACTTGCTATTCAACATATGTTGGGTGATGGTATCCAAGGGGACTATTGCATTAGTTTGATTTGTAGGGCAGATGTTGGTTAACCAATCGGCATAGTTCCAATCCATTGCCGGGTCTTGTAGTGGGCGCAGTTTAGTGGTCAACGCCTCACAATGTGCACCACCTATAGAGTGCGCGCCCGACAGGACTACATGGTGTTCAACGGTTATGCCTTTTATTGCAAAAATCTTTTCTACTGGATCGAAAGATAAATTTTCTCTAATTAATTGTAACATAAGTTTTCTCCTTGTCTATTAGTGTCGAATTATCATCATCGAGCAAAGTTTTATGTGGTTGTGTTAACATGGATAAAGGGATATTATGCATACATGTAATATACGTGTAATATATAAGATGATGATCATATAAGCTGTGGTTTAAAGGTAAGAAATAAGAAATATGGGCTTAGGAGCTGGACTTATCGGGGAATATATATAATTACCCTTTCGAAACAGTCGTGGAATTGAAGCTTGATAAGTCCAGCTCCTACGCCAAAGTTTTTAATTAAGGTTTTGGAGACGACATCGAGGATCAAATGCTCGCATCAGGGCAAATTTCTTTGTAGTATCCCACCTCAAGTTCATTAGCAACTAAGCAGCAGGTGGTATAACAAGTCACTAGGAGTAACATTGTGACAAAGGCACGGGTTGCCAATTTTTTTTATGTTTTTTCGCGATGTTTCTTAGGTTCTATTTCTCTCTATCTTTGTAATAGATTTTGTTTAGCTTGTTTTTGATGAGGATATGAGTTAGATGGATATATGCTCGCTCTATTTATAATTAATAGGAGGTCATGAAGATACATATAGACATAAGATTTTGTATATATGGGCATGTGCATATATAGTTGTGTACTTGATTGTGTATGTATAAGGTTCAATGGACGTTTTTTAAATGCATCTATGATCTATACAACTTTACGTACATGTCCATGTGTGACAAGTTTGGACCGGACCTCTCACATTTCGTGATCGATGATCGTAACAAGCCTCATATATATTCACTAAACCTCTAATTAAGACACCATATACACAAACTTGAAACTTACATACGACATCACAACCCATATCCATTATCAAATGTACCATATAATTTATTACCAACACATTTATTCCATGTAAAAAGAGAAAAACATTAAAACTTCAAAAATTAAAGTATCAAAGAAGAACAAATATTAAACACAGCAAAAAATGTCTCCCTCCCTGGCCTCCTCTGTTTTCATTGCACTCTTTGTCATTATCGTCATGACTGCTTCAGCTTCTGTCACCCTTTGGACTGGTCTCACTCGTCGAAGAATCGATCAAGAATCTACCAAGTCCAGCATTTAATTAGTCCCTGCTCGAGCCCATGTTTAGAGCCAAAAATTTGTCAGTCCTTGACCTGGTCACAATCTCTGGCGCTCACTCCATATAAGTAGCGAGCTGTACCGTCTTCAGGGATCAGGTTTTCGCTTTCAACTGAACTGAGGGCACCAGCACAGACCCATCCATGGGTCTTCAACGATCATGTTTTTTATCGCAGACATTTCCACGAGAGTGGACAAGTTCGTGAAAGGGCTTGGCATAAATCCAAGGGGCTCTAACTAGTCAGACACAATGCCGTCTTTTCTACTGGATCTAAAGATAAATTTTCTCTAATTTATTGTAACATAAGTTTTCTCCTCGTCTATTATTGTCGAATTATCATCATCGAGCAAGGTTTGATGTGGTTATGTTAACATGAATCAAGGGAAGTGATGCATGTAATCTACGTGTAATATATTGCAATATATGTGTAATATATTGCAATATATGTGTAACATATTGCAATCTATGTGTTATATACATATATA
>JBBYHQ010000013.1:6018241-6042432 GCA_038382645.1 Spergularia azorica
TTATAACTGCTTCCATCGTGGCAGCTGGAGCTGACTCAGCCATATCTCCTGCAGGCTGCAGTTTAGACTTGATTCCATTATTCCTGAGTTGTTGCACTTGAAGCTTATTATTCTCTACAGAATTGTTGTACGTTGATCAAGACTATAAGATTTGAAGTTATACTTTGTAGTTTGGTGATAACTCCCATTTATTTGGCCCTATTTATAAGCTTAGTGCTTGTGAACAACCAATAAATCTAAATCAAATTGCACAATTTTTAAAATTTTGCTACTGTATTTCTTTACTCTCACGTCATGACGTTAATTCATGATCGCCTTACTTACAAAGTCGCGTAGAATGAACCTTAACGAAATATTACCTAAAACCTATAATAATGTTCTATAAACTAGCGAAAGGATTTGATTTAAAATATTATTAATTATCTCATTGAATAAAGTATCATAAGTTTGCAATTATTAAGAAAAAACAAATCTATGAATGAAAGGTCCATCTTACTAACCTTCATTAATTGGTGCCACTGATACTAATTATTATTACTCACCTTTGTTTCTTTGTAATTATTATATCCCTAATGACAACTTAGCTTATATATACGGTTTCGCGGTTGGTACATCGAAGATGAGCAAAGCTTGGAAATGGGTAAGATGGTGGTGTATGTGTCGCGTCATGGGTGGCACAAACCACCGTGGTCCGATCCGCTAGCCTCTATATTATTGAAGTGTATGCTCTGTTATGGTAGTTCAGGTGTTGGCGGACCGCCGAGGGTTCTCTGTCCGTGCTTTTGCCAATGCTTAAGTTTTGCTCTACAGTCTACACCCAATCACTCATCATCTAAGCTACCATATACTTCAATCAATATGGATATTGAGAGGTTACTTACGTGTTATAGATGTAATTTCAATCTAATCTATTTTAGTCTAATGTTCGTTAAAACTAGCTGAAAATTGGTAGCCGGCGGCTAATATAGTAGCTATAAATCTGTAATAGTAGCGAAAAATTTATAGCTGATAAGCAAGCCATTTAAATATATAGGAGTGTTTGGTAAAATCAGCGGAAATACTAGCTCATAGTCGTAAAATTTAGTAGGGCACCCTTTTTTTTATCATTGCTAAATAATCGAGGTTTAATATGAACAAAATTTATTGTTCAAGCTAAGTTTAAATGATAAGGTAATGGTGTACTAAACAAGTTTAATTGGTCAACGAGCTTAGAAAACTGGTCAAATAAATAAGCTAACTTAATTTGCATACCAAACGTAGCCATATAATTTGCCATACATGTAGATATAGATCCCAACTCTCGACCCATTGTATACATATTAGGATCCTCTAGAGTTGAAAGACACTCCTCAATTAGTGTTATTTATTACTTCATTAGATTACAAAAGGATTTGTAGTCGGAGTCATTATGCGGCAGCGTCTGCCTTATTTGGCGTATTTGAGTTGTTTATTCTGCCCGCACCTAGGAAGAATATAATTCTTAATTAGTAAACATTTATTTATTCCAAAGGTTCTTTTGGATTGACTTATTGTCGAAGTATCGGATCGTCACGTATATTCGCCTATTCGGGTGTTGACGTGTTGTAAATAATGCAAAATCAGTATTCTACAGTAAGACCGTCTCATCGTATGAGACCAATTAATCAGTTACTTTTGATAAATTAGCGTGTTACTTTTGAAATAGGTTGTCTTTAGAAAGTAACAGTTACTTTTGATATGTGTGAGAGGTTTCATACGATAAGACCGTCTCACGGTAGAATTTGTGATGTAATTTTCTTCAATTTGATTGAGGTTTCAGGGTATATAGGTGAAAAAATTAAAGTGTAAGAGTCTTAATTGATTGACGACAACATTTTACGTTTTTTGTATTTCAAAAACTTCCGCCTAATCGCTATGATACCAGTCGGTCGAATACCTTAGAAAAATGGGTTTGTACGCATTCCATAGTAATGCACGCGGTGTTGATCAACATAAAGGTATATAATTGATCAACCAAGTTTGGTAGGGGAACAGATGAGAAGGCTAGAATCTGCAATCACAAAACACAGCTCTAAAGTCTTAAGTTCGGATTAAAGTCTATACTCAATTCACCCCGGATTCGGACTCCGCATAGGTGCTGAATTCGAAGTCGATTCGCGGAACTCTGAAGTGTTTACTGAGTAACATGTCAAGAAAGCCATGAATGATGCTTTTGCCTATTACCAAAAATGCTTAGTACGGTGTATTCATCACGACTGTCGGCCAAACAATGCATTTTCTCAAAGGATACTAATATATTGCGTACTCAAATACGGAGTATAAGCGAGGGTTGGTATTCCAACAGAATTCCTTATAAAAATGGGCAAATACGGTATCAATGTTCACGGGGTTAAAATTGTTGTGCTTGTGCATGTAGTTGATTCAGTAGCCGCGATGGACCCAAGCACATCGCTAGGATGCGCTCTCTACTCGAATCGTTGTTGAAATGAGTACATGTAAAAATGCAAGCTTCAGTCTTGTATACTCGACATACAAAAAAGATTCCGCATAACTACATGATAATATGGGGTGTGGATCCTCTAGAGTTTAAAACAAACTCTATATGGTAGAGTTTACCAAGTAAGGAAATAATTAAATATTTAATACTTTATTGGTGCATTGAAGTAAGCATCATATTTTGTTTTATTAACAATAATAGTAAACTCTACAAACTCCAACTCTAGAGGATCCCTACACGATAATATGATATGCTTAACTCAAATAATAGATTTGATTTAATGTAGATCAAAATAAACTAGAACATTGTAGATCATAATTCAACCATTCAAACTTTTCATTCAAAAGATTGCACCATGATAAAACAATTATGACATACATTCCCTAGAATACCCACCTATAGTCGATGGACGACATAGAATTAATCCTTCATAAATAACTTTCGCCCGATCTTATACGAAGCAAATGCATCAATACAAGCATACTCAACTTGCTCTATACTCAACACTCTAGCTTGCCAATCACTCCTACAAATATGCATGGGCTTGGGCATATTAAGGCCCACAAGATCTCTAGCGAGAGTCTTAAGACCGGGCCTCCGGTACCACCTATTGGGCCAACGGCCCATTTCGTGGCCTTGAATGTCCCCAAAATTACCACAAGCAAGCCCATAGTGATCCATAAGCTTCTCACCATCTTCATTCACTTGGACCCCAACGAACGTGAAGTTGGCCCGGCCCATGAAGTTCTTGAGAGACTGAGGAATGTAGTCCAAGTAGAAAAGTTGCACAATCAGGCATTTTGTGTCAATGCAAAGCTGAAGAGTTGCTGATTTGTTGCTCATTGATGAGATTTCATGGGGCCTCCACTCTACGTCTAGGCCCACTACGGTCGATATCCCACCGGCAATGTAGTACCGCGTTACGTCAGCTACCCATGCATCGATCACGGCCGCCTTGTCGGTCACCGTTGTGACAATGTTTTGCCCTCCAAAACTCACAATTTGTGTGTTGCTCATACTTTTAGTAGACTAGAAAAATAAAACAAGTTTGAGAGTGAATTGTACATGATAAATCATCTTCTATTTATATAAAAAAAATGTGGGTTAAGTGGGAGTATTAATTACAGGTCACAAAGTGGCCGGAAATTCAATTTTGTTGGAAAACAAGGTAAAAAAACATAGGAATAGAGCACTTGCTAATGAAAATTTCATAATTCCCTATGACAACTACTTCATCAAGGAAAGTGAAGTGAATTAGCAAAAGTTAATGTTTCAACTTCATGCACTTGACTATTATTTTCTATAATCTTGGATTATGATAAGGCGTTATCTGATGGTGCTGATTTTAGTATTACATTTAGTACTATCATGAGTATCATCTTAAATTATAGAGCATTATAATCTCGTTTTTCATTACTCCCTATGACATACTACTTCACTAAAGAAACTTGACCAAAAGTTTTTATTTAGCTATTTACCTCCATGATATTTCATACTCATGTGAGTCCACCAAAGTTGGGCCTTGTATAATTCAATAATGACTACCCCAACTTGGCCCAAATATCTTATGGGCCCTACTCATACAAAGTTCAAGCGTCCTTATCGTAGAATTCAATTATTTTGGTTAACTGTGTGGATGTCAAATCCCATCATTTAGCAGCTAAATTGTCTCAAAATATCAAGCACAAAATCCCATTGACTAAGGTAAAAAATCATAAAACTTCTACTCTCCTGCTTTTCGAACACATTTGCGTAATAGTCAAAATACTCGATATAGAAGTGCAAATTGTAACAAAATAGACCCAAACGAGATTTCATCCTAATCCGATGTTTCGTTTTTCTCTCATATTGAATTGATATTATAACGGCAGGTAACTACAGTACTAGTATTGGATTTGGAAGTGTGAGGTGTGCGACAAAGCGAGGAAATGTCAGGGTCAATATAAAGAGATTTGTCCATAACAACCGTAGGCTTACTATCGCATTCAACTCACCACGTGCGACTTTAGATCTTCGCTTAAATTCTGCCTCCTCTCCTTTCCTCTCAAATTGACTATACCACAGTAACAATCAACAATCAACATGTTGTACGTACACTCACTTTGTTACCTACATAATTTCCCCTTTTTATTACCCTGGATCTACCTATTCATTCCATTTGGTGAATTAAACACTGAAATGAGCTATTTTAATTTCCGTCGTTTGTACTCGGTTCTTCCTAGATTCGAGTCTGATAAAATCATAACATAAGGAGAACAATCGCAAAGCATGGATTCATAAGATTCACATAATGTCTTAGGAAACGGATCAAAGCTATGAAATTAAAAGTTTAAAACCACTTAATATTTGTACATTATTGATTGCTTACATTACTCCGTCTATTACTTTATATTAGTAACATTTGGATTTAATTTGTCTTACATAGTCAAATCAAACTTTACATACGAATCGATTATAATGGACGGAGTAATTTGTAATTCAGTTTTCAATTTTTATTTATTAAGGTACAGAGCATAGTACAATTTTTGTAGTGTAGTGAAGTGAATGACACAAAGAGAAAGGATCGGAGCACTAATAAGAAGATAACGTGACATTTTGTGGCGTACATACGTTGGGACAACAACTGACCATTTTGTTCATGTCATTATCCTTTTTTCTGTCGATATGCATGCTTGACAATTCTGAGATAGAATCAATGGATCCGATAACATGCATGTTTTTCCTGATCAAATATGTCCGGCCATCCATCCTTTCACTGTATATATACATAATACGTAATTGGCAATTTCCCTCTTCTCTTTTCTTGCTATTTTGGTGTCAACAATTTTTTTGTTACAGTATCAGTGTCCTAATAATATATTTGATTTGATGTTACTACGCTTCAGCCTTGTCCAACGTATGTAATTCGACTAAAACGTAAACGACCCTCAGTTCACAGTAGTTGAACATTCGATAATCTTTCTCTTATTCAATCGGTTTTAGATGGACGCTCAACCCTACACAACCAGCCACTATATATATCATAATATTCAAAATAAAGTGTGGAATAACAATAATCCCATGAAATTGAGACGACATTAAAAAGGTGCAAAGACGTGCCCAAGAAAAGGGGGAGAATGAAGAAATAACACAAATGCAAAGGTCAGAATGAAGAAAAAAGAGTTCTGAGAAGGGAGGTGAAACATTTTCGGCTTTCTTAAATGAAAGCACATGGTTGCATGTGATCATATGGGTCTATCTGCACATGCCTTAAACAAACATTTGCTTTGCTAAAGCCAAACTAACTCGATCTCTTTACCATATCTTTCTCTTTCGATCCTCATTCGACTATTATCCAAGTCTACTACAACTACTAACCTTTAATCGGATTTAAACACGAGAACGGCTACACGTACATTTGAATATATTGATCAGTTAGTGTTACGAATGGAAGGGTATAAGAACTCGAAACAACAATGCTCAATCCTTTCTAAGGAAAACTTTATACTAATTAGAGGCAAACCAACGGGGTACGGTGAGTCTAGTACTCTTAACACTTTGATGACACCGAAAAATTTCGAAGACATACAAATATTGCTTAAAAATTCCACAAAAATTGGGGAAATATGTAATCTCAATCAGCATCTATTCAAGACTAGATTCTCCATTGAACTATTAGCTCCCAAATACTATCAAAGTTTGGATGGTGTAACATCTTTTCGATACTAGTAAACGTCATGTGTATTGTATTTTATTAGTCATGTGAAGATCCGACAAACGATTAGTTAATCTTTCATTACCTGACGTTAATACAGTACTTAGTGTTCCCCTAATTGTTTAATTCTTTCTAATCCTAAGATTAATCTAATTAATTAACAAACTCGTGGTACTGAAACTCTGAAAGCACCAATTATATTGGCATTTCTATTAGCTAAGCTCGCCACGTAATATATATGGGCCTGGGCCCATGGGCCTGATTTCTCTACCTGAAATCTATCTGACAAATTGGGCTATCAATGATCCACACGTGTTTGTTGTTGCATGGAGTAAATCATTTGTAAGTTGGCTATTTCCACTCTCTTTAAGACTAGTTCCACTCCAAATATCCAAAACCAAAAAAATACTATACCAAGTATTAATCATGGTAATAATAACTAGTAACAATATTATTTGTGTGCAACGAATAATTGACAATAATCGAAAATCCATAACCATATAAGCGGCCATTTAGGGTGCGGGAATAGTCTTATTTGACGGCCATGGGATGTAGTACGCAAGAATTACGTGACATGTCTCGGGATGGCTAGGAAAAAACACAATGTATTGTAGCATGCATGATGAAAATTCCTTAATCACTGTAGTTTCAGATGACATAAGAGTACAAGTTGTCATAATCAGAAATGGTTGTTAGTACAAATTATAGCTAAAGTAAGACTGTTTATGAGGATGGGGGCAAGATGAGGTTTGGTGGGAAAACTACAGGGCAATTTTGAACCAACAGTCGTATCCTGTATGCTTGGATGAGTGACATAGAAATGTTCATGCGATTACATATCACTAAATAGTCATAGATTAGGGAATACTATAAGGACAGGATAAGGTTTTATTTAGATGAAAAGTCAAAAATAAAACTATGACCACGAATATATATAATTATGTACTTACATGCATGTGTCTTGATAAATAGTAATCTTGGTGGAAGTATTTTACAAATCTAAATCCCTTTGAAAACGAAATGTAAAATATATGATGTTACGTCTTGTTTAGATGGATAGAAATTTAGTGCGTATTTATTTCCACGCCTGTAGTCGTTATAGATTACCTTGGTGTGCAGTCATTTATAATCTCTGATACGTACGGTAATTTTACGGTGTAAAGAAGATAATTAACGCTGGTTTTTTAGTTGACAACAATCTACAGTATCTTATAACCTAAATTTTCACACCTATATATACAAAAATAAATGGCATTCCAAAATATGGTAGCACAAAAAGCATGTAAATAACTAAAATGAGTGGTATCCAAAGTTGCCACCTTAAGTTGGAACAAAATTTGGCCCAAATGGAAAGGTGAATGCCAAAACCTACACCATAGCATGTGAAGAACACCCCAAATGCGGCCAATGCCTTTCAAATTCCACATGCGAGCCAATGTGGATAAGCCCTTAAAATAGAGGGTAAGTCCCCTTAATTATTGTAGTTGCAGGGCCATCTAAGCACATGACATGATTTTGATTATTTCATTTTGCTTACTTATCATATTTCTAGGACCCAGATTTTTGGCTTCATAATCCTTTTCAAATTAAAAGGACCAAGTAGAGGGGGATGTAAATATGTTTAAGACCCCACAAATTCCTCTTTATTCGCGATTTGTAGTACCTGTTGTTATATATCCCATGTCTTTGATGATCAATTGATCATCTACTAATGCATTATTGCATATCTTGCACACATTTTGGAATTTGGAACAAAAGAAAGAAGTGAATTGTAAGTTTGGCCTAGGATTGATCGGAATTTAATAGAGTCGAGAAATAACTCTACCATCAAAGATTACTTGAAACCACCGTAGTTGAAATACTGAATGCACCAAATTCCGACCCAATCGATTAAAAGACTCTGAGCTAGGAGGTGATTGAGGAACTATATTGAAGTGAAATAAAGGTGGTATAATCTTACTAGATTTTGCTTCTCTTTTGTCTCCTTCTCGGACAAACAATAAATAAAGTAGAGAAAAATAGAAAAAATCATATTATCATTGGTGGATTCATGTACAAGGATACGGGCTCTAGGGACAGCGGGAATTCTTTCGAAATTTTCTAAAAATAAATATATTAAAGGACACTGGAAAATGTTCCTAGATTTGTCAGTGCGCATGGTACCATTATACTCCGTATCTTGCAAACTCTATACAGTAGTGTGTAACTCTACTTTTTATAAATACTAGTTGTATATGTATGCAAACCGGCAAATGTATGTAGCACACTATACCGTATGTATGTTAATACATACTCCGTTTCATAATGAATATGGAATCATTGGCTTGGATGCATAAATAAACTCGATATATACCTTAGTTTTCATCGTGCACAATAGACGAACATGTAATAAGTTTAGCTCTTTAGCTAATCCGTACAACCTGATACTATAATTGTTGAAGTGAAACTCTTTCTCACGAAACTCCATGTGCTCGAGATGGGATCGATAGATGAGCATTCAACAATGAGTACATGATCAATTCATGGAAATCTCCTTTGCAACCCTAGTTGTAGTAATGTAGTTGTAGTTGTAGTTGCACAGTGCAATTGATACATGATACATGTTCTTGCATGTGGTGCTTTAGGGCACATGGGTTGCTATCATAACATGCATGTGACTAGCTTAGCTTTAGCCTACTCTTTCTCTCTACTTAGCCATGAGCCATCGTATCGTATCACACCCAACATCATACTTGTCTTTGTACGCCGATCAAATTGACCTAAATTCCGGCCACTTTTTCTTAATATAACCAAATAAAAAGGCTACCATAATTTTATATTTTACTTAGCCGCTGCAGTTTGGTGCATTGGCAATTTGGCATATGTAGTGTTTCTATAAATAGGTTAAGAGTGTGATGTGTAAGTTGTGATTGCAGAGATTTTTTACAGTGAAACTTTCTCAAAATGGGTTGTTGGACAAGAGGTGAAAAGGGCACCTATGGGCTCATATTTTGTTACCACAGTGAAAATTAAAGGTGAAAAAATAATTTGGTCATCAGCGTGGTGGAGGGCCCCTTTTCATAAAGCAAAATGTTCAAAGGCTCCAAAGTTCCTTTCTCTTTTGATGCTTGAAACTTACATCGGGTGAGATTTTATTGATTTCTTCACTATTCTCCATCCAAATCTTTACTTGATTATTTGACTTGGAGAAATGAGACACAATTACAAGAAAAACTTCGAAAAATAACGTCAAAAATTCGTAACGCAAGACATGAATGGATTTGATTAAAGTTATCAAACTAACCGTAAAATTGGAAGATGTCATTTGAAATGGGGATTGTGAATTCTGACATTTTGTAAGATTGTGTACGTAGACTAAACATACTCGTTCATGTTGATAGTTGTTTAGATGCTAACTAACTCAATCAGTAACACACGCGGAATTTGAGTTGGAAACCTGATGTTTTCTCGTCAATCCGATATGGCCAGCCAATCAAGCCGGAACGAGTATATACATTATTGCAGCATTGCACAATAAGTTGTGTATTCAGTAAGTGTAGTCGATCTTCTTCCTCAAAAGTAAAGCATGAGATAGATAAGATGACATGCATATAGAGGCAACAACCAAACAAGAATGAGATAAATTAAATCAATGATTTTGCAATCATACATAACAACAACAACAACTAAGATTAACAAACTATTAACATCCTTCACTTTGGCCATCCATTTGCCTCCCACAACACAATTGAAAAAGTTCTTATTTCTTTATAATTGATAATTCTATATTCTACAAGTAAAGAAGAACAAGTAGACCAATAATCAACAATAATGCCCCTATGAAAAAGGAACCCAACCGTCCTCCAGCCTATAGTACAATGATCCATTATTAGATAGCATGTTCTTCATTAAATGAATATATTTCTTTAAAAAAAAACAAAAAATTACTCATCCAATTAAAATTATTGGATAAATAAATAAACAATATACCTCTCCCCGAATACCCGTCCAATCAAACCAAAACCCGAACTCATACTCTCTCCGATTCCTTAAATAGTTAATACTTCTACTCCGCAGTAGTCCAAAATGATACAGGACATATTCAAACCAGACGTTAACAATTATTCGGAAAAACAAAAAATAGTGAAACCTCACATGCTTGCACTTGCATTTGCAGCTATCTAAAGACGAACCATTACTTAACAAAAACAAAAAAAAAAACAAAAAAAATTTAAAAAAGTTAAAAAAAAGAGAGCCAGTTGTATACAATAAAATACATTGAATTAATTTAAACAAAATAAAAACCAAAAAAAAAAAATTAATTGTAAAAATTTCGCTAATGAACCGGATTATCACCATCATTATTATTACTACTATTACTATTCGCCGGTTCAATAGCGGCGGCGGAGGGAGATGAACCGGAGAGAAGCTCCGCGAGAGCCGCCATCGTACGGACTTGCATTTGCAACGCGGCGATATAATCAGTAGCTTCTTCAAGAAGATTCGGAAACGACAATTTCCGACAACCTGGAACTAACCGGCCGAGAACCTTCACGCGCTTCTCAATCGGCGACCGCGACGAGTTCTCCGTCGTAATCGGTTGTACCGGCGGCGGCGGCGGCGGCGGAGGAACCTTCGCTCTGACTTTGACTTTCTTGTGGTTTTTAAGCCGGAGCTTGATACGGTTAGTCAAAATGGCGCGGCTCCACCGTGTCCGGCCTCTAGCGGCTACAGCCAACGCTTTATCAGCCGCTTCACGAACAGCGCGGCTGCCGGAGATCGGCGTAAACGTCGCGGTACGGTTGCGTACCTGGCGGAGAGCGGTGATGAGCTTCGACGAGTAAGTCTGTTGTTCGGCGGAGGTTCTCCACCGGACGTGGTGGTTGTTACTCAATTGGTTACTACGGCGGGAAGAAGTGGAGGAGGTGGCGGCGTCGTCGAGTTTGCGGCGTTTCTTGCGGTGTAAATCGCGTTGTGATCTACTACTAGTATCGGAATTCTCGTGGTCGTAATTCGAAATCATCTCGATCAATTACCGCTCCTTCGATTTTAAGAAGCGTAACTATGAATTTGAAATCAAGATGATAAATTGTCAACAATGTGGAGATGTTGTATGTTCAGGTGAGATGAGGGGGAGGAGTGAGTATTTTTTTTTTTTTTTTGTTGGGAGTGAAATTTGTTTTTGTTTGGAAATTTTTTCTCTCACTAGAAAGGAAGGAGGGAGGAGGAGAGGGGAGAAGTGGGGGGAGGAAAAGGAGGGGAGAAGCGTATTAAATACGACGGCCGAAGAGAGAGGAGAGAGGAGAGAGGGAGAGAGGGAGGACGCGGCAATGCATAGATCCACATTTATTGCCTTGCTTTCTCTCTCATTTTGTTGCCCCCGATTTCGTGCGCTTTCCATTTCATTTCATTTTTTTTCTTTCGAATGAGGTTTGAGTGAGTGAGTAAATTTTTTTTTTTTACCGCGCCAAGTAATAGATGAGCTCGGGTGAGTGAGTGTGAATTTATTGAATTTTGTGTAGTGATAGGCAAAAAAAAATTCGAGGTTTAGAATTGTTTAATGATTTACTCTATCATTTCATTATACTCTTTTTACGTTTGGTTTGAAATTCTCTCACATTTTTAAGTCAGAATCTGATGATCGGAATGTGACGTGTGTTATTGCTGCTTAAATTATGGTGCGGGGATGAGGATATTGGAATTCAGAATAAGTTTTAAGAGAGGTTGATTTCCTATATTAGTTTTCATTGTTAAGATATAAGGCCATTGTTTGGATCTTATATAATTATTGTCTTAACCATCACGTTAAAATTTAGGTTGCTAGTTATTACACGTGGCATGAGTCTCAATGTTTATGGGTTCTCAAATTGAAATTTTGTTTCTTTCATATCCGTTACTCCGTTAGGCCTCTACATATTATACACCGTAAAACTAGTAGTGTATTTGAAAGCGTAATTACACGCTCGATTTAGACTTCATCGTACTTAAAATTAATAAACATGTTAATAATAATATATTCATCGTCAATTATTCAAGATTTTGCAAATAAATAAGTCTACGCAAGTACTATGCAAGTAAATTACCGACATGTAACGAAGTAATATACGCCCTATGAAGTTGAATGTCTTCCGAAGTACTCCTACAAACTTTGATTATTAACACACAACATTTCAAGTCGTTTATCATCACCAAGTGTACTTTACAAGCTACATAGTGACTAAAAAGAATGTAGTAGAGATATTAGTGTCTACAAAAATCAAATCATAGGTTCCCATCATGATATTTGTAAAAGCCAGTGAAATTAACTGAGCCGACGACCTATGATACTAACCTCTTTATAATTATGTCATTAGTGATGTAATGCCTAATCCAATCAACTTTGGGCTAACGTAAGCTAATAAAGTCCTAAACTACCAGTCCAAGTGCAATTAGGTAAACCTAAACCATCTATAGGTGCAACGTAAGTGTCCTTCATACGGAGTACATATTAAAGAATCCTTAACGTAGTTGATTAATTTAGAAAATTGATGTCAGTTTACGAGTAAAGGTTTTACAATACTCCGTATCATTGACAATTTTAGAGGTTTAAAGTTTAGACAAGCACAATCAATTTGTCTAATACACAGATAGTAAAATTGAGTCAACGATAGTAAAACCGAGTTCGCAGTAGTAAAATCAATCCTTATTTCTCTAGTGGCGAATTTAGATTATGGTAGTGAACATCACATTGCTGGTTGTTGAGGGAAATAAATCAAATAATCAAACTGTGATTAATTTCATTAGTCTCAGTTAGAAGGATTCATGAGGAATATCCAATCTTATCGGAAACTTCCTTAGACCTTTCATGAGTTTCATTTCATCACAATGTAGAAATTGTCACTCCTTGATCTGAGCATACCCATTGGTTTAATAGTATCTTCTTACTCTTTTACTTATGTTGTACGAAAAAATTGAATTAGGTTACTCTTATGCTTGGGTTAATTTTGGATTTCTTACCTTAGAGAAAAACAAAAGCTATTTGATGAGGTACAAGGACAATGTTACGTTGTTGTCTATCTGATCTTGTCCAAGATACATGGAGTACATAACTTAAAATTGACGTATGTCACTACTGGTTTCTTATCTTTATCGAATTTAACCTAGGATCATATCATGCATGAATCCTGGTGATGTGCCAAACAGGACTAAAGTTGATCAACTCGTTATTTTAAGTCATCAACTTTGCTTGTTACTTAATCGGAAACTTAAAGTCTTTCAAGTAGGTAGTCTTCACACAACTATACCACATGCATTGCCCGTTGACATCTGAATATATGTCCCGGGTACGACTTTGTTATGACTAATTAATGTAAAGCGGTTAAATTCTTCTCGACACTACTGCATTTTCAAGGATTGAACTCAGAATCAGACTTGAGTCAATTGAATAATTTCGAGTCAGTTTTATGAGTGCGCTATACGGAGTACTATGCATGATTTCTCCCAAAGGTCTTACATCTATTTCCATTCTCTTTGTTGCTTTCCTGACCACTTTGATGGCAAGGTCATTCGCCATGTTAAAACGCCAATATCTTTATGGACTAGTACCATTTAACTGTGGGGAACATGTTTGCTGGTAATGTCTTTCAGGGTCAATGTCTGCTTTTGCTTTGTTCAAGTCCTATAATATGTACTACTCATCTAGTATTATTTCTTATTCTGTCCTCAAAATGTTCAATTAACAAGATAAAACACGCAAATTTATTTTTGATCCTACAACTAAAAACAGATAAAAAAAAAAAGGATGGGAAACGAAGAAATCGGGTTTATTTTCAATGTGGTGATTCCCCTAGCACTTTCTCTTTGCTTCTTCCTAATATCTTGCTTATTATAGGCACTATACTACTATTGTACATTTAGTACTAAATATACATAGTAACTTAGGGAGCAATATCGTTAACTATAAATACACAACTGAGGGAGTGAGGTTTGATTTAACGGGTATGCATATGACACCCATTTTTTTTTATAGGTTGTATCATATATGATCGTGTTTCTAAATACGAAATTATGTATTCACACATTCTATATAGAATGAGAATCATGAATTCCTACTTTATAATGGAAAAGTATGATGGGGGGATGATTCAAAGGGCAATATTTTTTGGGGTTTGGCTCTTTCCTCTGATGCAATGTGGACAGAGTTGCTCCACATTTCACTCTCTATTCCCATCTTTGTCGTTCATTCTCTGTAAGAAACTAATATGACCCTTTTTGACATATTTGGTGCACCATTCTGTAGGATCAATATACTTAAGTAAAGGGTACTTATGCATATGAGCCTTATGATATAAAGGTACTAATAAAACATGCAAGCACATGCATGGCAGTATGGACCATAGGCTTCCCACTATATGTTACTGGTATGGTTGGTGAATGGGGGTGTGTAAAAATTACGAGGAAAGGAAGAAAATAATTTTAGGAATTATTGAAAATTTTCGAGTTTATATGTTCGTCGGGAATAGCTATATTGATCTTATGATGGTTAGTTTCCGTAGGTGATAAACCTATTGTATCACTTAAGAAACGTTACACTAGGAAACATGAATGTTCTTCCAAGTGACAACTTAAAAACGGTTTTCAAATGATGATAACTATGGAGTATTACTCGTTAGTCATTACGGAGTACAAAATTGCTCAAGTATGTGAATCACATACAAAAAAAACTACAGTAACTCCATGAGAAAGCTTCATTTAAGCTTGCAGAGTTGTAGGGACATTGTATACAAAGTGGTGTGCCAAAAGTTTTGTGGGTCACGCAACAGTTTGGCAGTTTAACCACTTATAGTTCAAATTTCTGTTAGTCCATATAATCAATACTTTGCGCCACCTCTTCTCTATAATTTATGCAATTCTATTCTAGTAACTCCATGAATATGGTGTACCCAAAGAATCCAATAAGCAAATAATGATTAACGGAATCAAAACACTAGTATATGACGTTATATAAAATCCAAAGCACAAAAAAAACTAAGGTTTTGTTCAATTATTCTCTACTTTGTATAGTAAAGCTTGAGAATTACATTATAATCATCATTGTGCATAAGCATTTCGAAACTCATTTCAATTCCAGCCTTGACTTTGAGCTGAATTACAACACCACAAGTCCATAACAACATTGTATAAAGTATTACTCCGTATTGTATATCAAAATATAGTCAATTTTCCGATTAATCATTCCAAGACCCATTTCAATTCCCGGCCCCGACTCTAAGCCTAATTACAACATGATATGTAACATTAATGCGAATCAAATTCATACCAAGGTCTACTTAATCGTTCGATCGAGAATCAGTTTTAGTTCCCGGCCTCGGCTTTGAGTGTCACTCAACACATTGTAAACTAGGGAAGAATTTACAAAGGCACATTTTGATTGATGAGGCCTTGGGATGGCATATCCGTAGGCAATCCCCAAAATTACCACATGTTACTGGGAGAGCCCACAGGCCAGCTAACAGGGTAAGGCTGGAAAAGGAAAGAGAAAGAGAGAGAGAGAGGAGAGAGTGGTGGAGTGGTGGGAGGGAAGAAGAGAAGAGAGGGATCATGTGAATGTGGTCTTAGGGATTTGAGAAGAGACATGCCAGTGATGTTTGCCTCCTTGTGTGAGACCAACCACACTCTCTTTTGCAAATTTTAACAAGATTAACAAAACACACACACATTTCTGATTTCTCTCTCCATCCATAACCTATTTGAATGATTGAGACTTTGAAGAACCAACCATTCACATTTTGACATTTCACTTTTGTTGTGAATCACATAGGATTATTATATGATTCATCAAACTCACTCAATTAGTTTACTACTAATTGCTAGTACTCAAACTCTAATCGATGTGTAAAATCTTACTCCTTTGAGTTTGTAATTATAGGCACGTTATGCTTGACCTTGAACACAAACTGTGCCAGAAGGAGTTCAACGTGGCGGTATCTTTGCCTCAATTTCGATGTGTTAGGTTCAAACCTTCCAAGTGCGAGGTGCAACAATATTGCTAAAACTCGAAATTTGCAATTCAATATTGAGATTCTAGTTGAGGCGCTAAGCAAATGGAAATTCAAACTCATTTGAGTTCATGCAACACCTTAAAGTAAAACATCTACCAATTGATTGCCATTGTACGTAGGACCATCAATAAAGTCATCACTTGGTGTGGTGAATGCCATGGAGATTGGAGAGAAGAAATCTACCACTTGAAACAGTAAATCTTACAAAATTTACTGCTTCATGGGGTGTGTGGACTGTGGACTGTGGACCGTGGACGTGGAGTTTATCTCTTTTAAAAAAGAAAATGAAACTTGCAAAAAGAACATTAGAAGAGTAGATGGTGAATGGACTTACCTAGAAATTTTATTAATCTATTGGTTTTATAAAGTACAATGTTTTTATTAGTAGTAAATGATATGTTGGCTTGGCAAGCAACAAGTTATATGTCAGGAAACAACAAAATATTTACTTCTTTACCCATCCTTATCTGCACCCCCCAGATACCAGGGACCATGCCTTAGATTTCCTGCAGACTTGAATGGATCATTAATCACAAACAAGACAATGTAAGTAAACTAGTAGTAGTAGATCTCCTACTTTGCTAAAATCACTAGAAAATAGAGAAAAATTAGACTTTGTGTATGTGATTAGTGTGAATAAAGTAAAAATTAATAAGAACTTTTGACCCCCATGATGATCCTTATCCACATCTTTTCACAACTTGTTAATAAAAAAATTTGGACTAGATTTGGTTTTGTTTAGTTAATGTTACTATGGTAGAGTAATAAGATCATTAAAGTTTAAGTATCCCTTGATGATTTTGTTTGTAGGCTAAGTTTAAGATCTTTGATTTAACCACTCTTGTCCTCTCTACAACTTGCAACCCTTGTCCATAACTTAAGATCAATTCCCTATTAAAATGCAGTATTACTATACGAGTGGATATCAGCTAACCCAGTTGTTAAGGTTGTATACATAACTGTGGATAAACTCGCATGAACCAGTAGTATGGTTGTGGCTCTAAAGCTTGTTTGTGAATTGTGATTGTGCAACTGGACAGAAACAATGTTTAAATTCTTATTCAAGCTTTGTTGAATGAAACTTGGTTGCATATCTGATTTTGTTTCGTATGTCACGGATGTCTAATTTTACTAGCATCAACTTGCCAAACATAACAAGACGTCTCTCTTACTGAAATCAGAAAAGAATAAACTCCCGGCAAGAATCCATTTCGGTAAAATGGTTATATTTCGGAAGTCACTTAGGATAGGGTAGTCTTACCCAAATTTTTACGACATATTTTTCACACTGATGTTTTCTAAAGCAAGGTGTGTCACCATAACGAACATTCCCATCTTCAAAGCTTACCAGTGTCAGTGTCACTTACAATTCAGAGTCAAAAACAAAAATGTCATTGTCTATGATGTGATCTACAACAGCAACACCACCAACAACAAAGTCCAAGTGCCCTAAATAATTTGAACTCGACTAACATAAATCACCACATTCACGCGAACACTATGTTTTCTGAAACATGAAGCAAGACAACCTAATCAAGGAGGCTTAAAGGGGAAACGGGTTCAACACGAAGTTTTGTGGCTGCGGAAGTAACAGTCAGGAATCAAGCAAAACTGAAAGAAGGGAGTATTTGGTGGAGCAGCCACGCTTTATGCTGTCATTTCCGCATGAATCAACAACATATGTTGAAAGTTCAATGTATATACACTCAGAATCAGAAGAAAACCCCAATCATTTGATTAAATTGTTTACTTAGGATTGTATTTCCAGATCATATTATATTACATTGCTTGGTATGAAGGGGACTAACCTGGACCTGAGCATAACTAAAAAAGCGGATAACGGGGAATGAAAGGACTCGTTGATTCCAGGCAACGGCGCGCGCCATCATTGATCCAGTGATAGACATGTGCACACGAGTGTGTGCCTTTGTAACTAATCCATCCCTTGCTTAGCACCTAATCAATGTTAACAACATTTTTAATGATTAGCAAATAGAATAAGTTTATAGATAATGGAGGAAACGTAGTACTATTGGAGTTGATAAATAGAGCAGACTGCCCGGATAATCAACCAAGAAACAATATTCAAATCAGGATTAGAGATTAACTTAACCAAGCAAGGATGGTCAGACATGAACTCGGACGGTATTCAACAGATACTAAACCAGAAACGGACTCAAGAACAAGATAACGACAAAGATCACGCGTTAAGAGGGTAGTATCTTTAATATAGTATACATGGCAAAAGGATTCCAACTGCTAAAGTTCAACTATTAAACTAGAAAATAATGGGTTGATGAGGCAAATGATTGGTCATAATCATGATTAAGTTGCATTGTACAGTAGAGACAGGGTGATCAAAAGCTTCCTTTTCCACGACATGATATATCTTTTGCTCCATATCATAGTCACCCCTTGACTTTGAAAAGGATCAAGCAAGACCAAAGGGGCAAACCAGGAACATTTGAGAATCAAAAGTGTGATAGAAATGGAGGGTATCGGGCGGGAGATTGGCTAAAAAATGATCCGAGTATTACCCGTCACCTGAAGGTTTTCAGCAATTAAAGAAGTTCTAACTTATATTTGCTAGTCCAATAATACTTAAGTCCAGGCTAAGATAACCAACCTGAATACAATCATAAATACATGGAGTCCGTCTGCTTCATGGTGAAGATGGTAGCTGTGTGCTATCTCTAGTGTCCCTTGGCTTCACAACATACTGGAGAGTAACGTCTGCAGGTGCTGATTCTAGTATACCCTCTTTGAAGGGTACTTCAAAGGCTAATGATTGGTACAAACAGACTTCATCTTCCTTACAATAATAGACCTGAAAAGGAACCATGAATATCACGTTATCAGACATCCATACTCCAAATGGTCACTGTCCATAAGATGCAACGTAGGTCTTGTTCATTAGAAATCTGCACATAAGCTAAACTTAACACATAGAAGCAAGATAAATGAAAGCATTGCACGATTTGCAGAAAATTCAAATTTACAATTTAATATCTACATAGCTAGTAGCATTGGGAAGGCCTGCCTCAAGAGGCCTCTCTGTTTAAATGCATAGCCATTCCACATCACTAAACATAAAGCAAACTCAGCCCTAGGCATCTGACAAGTCATCCATGAACAAAATGCTTTAATGTGGCAGCTCCAAGTTAGTAACTCGTGATGCAATTTCTTACCTGGCGATATCTAGTAAATGAAACTTAAAAGACACTCAGTTTTGAACGGCTAGATTCCATACCCGTGCGAGGGACTGAGTTGCATACTAAGTAGGTTATATGAAGCAGTCAACTAGAACCACCCTAACCCCAAATGCATACAGTTGCTGATGCGATAACCTCACACAAAACCAAAAATGAGTCCAAGGAGGCATGATCTACACAGCATTTCCCTGGAACAGTCATCCTGAGTGAAGAGACTATTCCAAAATACAGAGCAGTCTGTGACTTGTACTCACGCTTCTACTGGGTAGATATCATTTAACTCGAGAATTTGAAGTTCAATGCAGACCAAAAGTGTGAAGAAGTTGGTGTATAGAGTCATGCCTTGCAATTTATTCTGCCCATGGAAGTTGAAGGGGTATCCCTTTTGAAATGAAGCGTCGCGGATCCTTCTGGAGTGAGACTTCCGTCCAAGGGCTCAAACACTATCGCATTTTCTGGTTCTGTGTCTACATTGAATTTACTGCGTGCTTCCTACATTTTACAAAAAACATTTGTTTCAGAGAATGGATCATACACAGATTGAATACAGGTGGTGTGCATGCTTGCATCACAGAGTGAGAATAGAGACCTTTGAAAAATGATACCCAGGGGGTAATGATATCCGCAGGTACAAATTGCCCTCAGTTGATTGACTACCATCAACTGTGATGATCTGTGCATCAGACGCTATACGCTTTCTTAGGCGTTTCATGGTTCTTGCCCTTGGAGCCGGAGGCTGCACACCCTTCAATTCTAATGTACGAATATCAGGCTCTCCATGGTTCAAATCCAAGTATCGGATAACACTATTGTTTGTATCAGCTATATAAAATATTCCTGCATTCATAAGTAATATCCTTAGATTATACACACGCGACATATGTACAGACATGAGACAAAAACTGGCTTCCAGTAATCTTTCACACTTTCACAAGCAAAGTCATAACATATGGCGAAAACTACAGATCACAATGTTCAACCACATACTGCTACACATCGTCTCACTACAGAGTATGTTAAAAGCAGAGAAAAGTGAAACTGAACCATGAGGATTTACCATCATCATTGGAGTCTTTCACTGTTAGACAAACAACAGTGGAAGCAACAAAATTAATGAGAAAGGTAAACTCTGGCTTGATGAATATATATCATTCCACAGAGGAAATTGCCGATTGCAACAATAACCAACTTTGGAATGTCGAAACAGCTTAAGTGTATGATGTTAACTCATCTTAATAGCTTATGGATAGCACACAACATATAACATATTAAGAGTACTGTTGTAAACCAAACAGAACCAATTATAACTAAACCCGCATTAACCGATCTCAATTAACAATTTACCAGGTCACTTCTGTCAAGATCGAAATATGAATGCACTGAAACGATACTTCATTTATCATTTCTCCAAAAACATTAAGGCATACCATGTCGCACAAGTATAAGCGGTATATCTAATCATGACAAAAGACACAAAGTTCAGCTGCTACATATCACATACTGAATGGTTCGTGAATCGTGATACTGTTAAGATAACAAGATCCTCACCATTGCCTGCTTGGACAAGTCCCGAGGGCTCTGAGAGCTGCACCCGGGAAAAGAAATCAGAAATCAGGAAACAAACACAAACAAAAAGCCAAGGCATCCTGCTGTATTCTAATAACATTACTTCCAAATAGTAAAAAATCAAGTTTAGACCATTGACTTTACAACCTGCACCTAACATGCAATTGCAAACTTTTTATTTACACAAAACAGAGATTATCCCCAATAAAATTAAGAGTGACATTCAACTTAATACTCCTAACTAGTTTGGGGGCTCAATTATCATAATGACCTTGAGATTATATTACTTTTACTTTTCCCACCAGTCATATTATATTGATAGATTCTAGTTTTTTTATTTTTCTGTCACCAGCCATAATTTACTTTATTAGTTATTACTCCCTCCGTCCCATTATATATTCTTCCCAATTCATTTGAAAACATAGCGGGACGGAGGGAGTGTTATATTTTAACATTTTCTTATTTTATTCCTCCTTTGTTGTAAGTAGCCAAATTTGAAGAGTTTTTGATCCTTTTGGCCACTTTGTTGTAAGTAGCTAAATGTTATCAAAAATTTACCAAGGAAACTATGGGAATGCATGTAAGAGGAGCCGGTTCCGAAGTACATTGCTATTGAGGCTAGAGTGTGTTTTTCACTGATTTGTGACACCTATTATGGGATTTTAGCTCTAATCTTTCGCCAAAGCACATAATATGACCCCTAGGATCTCCCACAAAAATTTGAGCCATTTTTGTTCGGGGACCATGTTGAGCAAAACGTGGATTATATTTAGATTTAGGACAACTTTAACAATCTTCATGAAACTCAAAGCTTTACATAGACAGTCTTGGAGTGCCCTTGTTCGATGTGAGGGTTGGTTTCAATGTCAGGGAAATTCTTTAAGCCTTTTCGACACACGTCACCCATTGAGGCCAGCGTGCATTTTTTTTGCCGATTTTGGGACCTACCATAGGATTCTAGCTTTAATATTTTGTCAAAACCCATAATATTACCTCTCATGGCTTCCATAAAGTTGGAGGCTTTTTTGTTCCGAGTTATTTTGGGCCAAAGTGTGTGTGTTATATACTTCGGTGATGGCCCATGTTGACAACTTTATCAAAAGTACCCTTATTCTCAAAACTTTACCATGGGCAGCTTTGATATGAGGACTGGTTCTGCGTTAGAGTTGTTTAAGCCTGTTAGATACAACTTACATATTAAGGCTAGTGTGTTTCTTTTGTCGATTTTGGGACCTACCATTGGTTTTCGCTTTAATATTTTGTTAAAACCCATACTATTACCTCTACGGGCTTCTACAAAAGTTTGAAGTGTTTCTGTTCAGGGGCCATACTGAAAGCCCGTAATTTAAAAACTTTCGTTTTGGCCAAATTTGGACCACATTTTCTAAAGTACCCAAGTGTTCTCAAAACTTTACCACGAACATTTTTTAAGTGCATTAGTAGAAAATGAGGGCTAGTTCATATGTTAGGAAGTTATTTGAGCCCTTTAGATGCGCGTCACCGTTGAGGCTAGCGTGCATTTTTTGTAGATTCTTCGGCTCTAATATTTTGCTAAAACGCATAATATGACCCTTAGGAGCACCCACAAAAAATTGAGCTCTTTTAATTTTGAGACCATTTTGGCTGAAAAATGTGGATTATATACTTCGTAAATAGATTTAAGCCAATTTTGACCACTTTTTTTGAAAGCAACCGAATATTCCCAAAACTTTACCATGGATAGCTTTGAGGTGCCTTGTTGGATAAGACAGCTAGTGTTTGTCATAGGGAAGTTATTTAAGCCCTTTCGGCACACGTCACCTCTTAAAGCTAACGTGGGATTTTTTAGCCATTATTAGGACTTACCATAGGTTTTTACTTCAATGTTTTTTCTTCTAAAACCCATAATATGATGTTGTATTAAAAGTATCAAATGTTCTCAAAGCTTTATCATGGACACCTTTGGAGTGACCTTGATGGACATGGGGCCCAATTCCCATGTTTAAGATAGTTTTTGAACCCCCGTCGCATGTTGAGGGTAGCATACGTTTTTCGCCGATTTTGGGAACCTACCATATGTTGTGGCTCAAACATTTTGGTAAAACCCATTATAATGCGCTTATGGAACTTCCCAAAAAGTTGAGCCGGTTGTGTTGGTTTAGGACCATCTCTGTACTATACATGGATTTTCTTTTTGAAAAATAATTCATATTTTGTAACAAATAATCCAATAACCAATATTGGTTAAGAAATAGAAAGCAATTATTTTAATCTAATTGAATTGTGCAAGGAAAACATGATTTTTGTTTTTAATGTTATCAGTTCATCCAATTAATGACACATGCTTCTTCCTCTTACAATTTTGTTAATTTTCTTTTCTTGTTTGTAAAAGTTTTATTACTCCTATGTTACAATGTGAAGTTAGATTTTATAGTATCGATTGATGTTCATACTATATTAATTAACTAATTATTACATTATTATTTTCACTCACTATTTAAGATTATACTGCAACTCTGCAAGTGTCGACCTAGGAATAGTGTGGTTCTTGGTTTGTAGATACAGTATTAGATCAACTTTGACCCTTCTGAGGAACATAACAGCAATCCTATTCTACTTTAATCATTACCAGCAGAACAACCTACCTGGGCTGCCAGAGCTTTTCCATCCATAAAACCAGCTTTTCCATTCCCGACCACGGAAGTGACTCGTTTACTTGATGGATCAAGTTTCTTAATCTGGAATTGAGAGGAGATATTAATATTCTTAATGTCTTAAGAAGCTGTGTTGATAGTAAAGTTCAGAATAAAATAATACTAATCTCTAGTGAGAAGGGAAAAGAAAATTAGAATATATGTATATATATGAGCTTTAAAGCTCCCTATTTTGACAACAAAGCTTAACAAACTGTCAAATAACAGGATCCTTCCAAGTTGGTTTGAGTTACCTTGTGATTATAAGAATCTGCAATATAAACTTGGCCATCTTGTGCAAAACATACACCCAATGGATGCTGAAGAAGTACTTCGGAACCTATCCCATCATGGTCCCCATACTAAAACATTAGAAACAAAAATCAGATGTCTTACACGAATGAATAGCTGATTAAACAATCTTCAGGCTTTCTTTTGCAAAGATGCTCACAATAAAACGAGCTTAAGATCAACACAGTTTCCAGAGATATACCCATTTACCTTAAACAAGTTGTCAGAGAAAATAGGATCGCCCCCAGCTAACAATCTTGA
>JBBYHQ010000013.1:6042532-6058084 GCA_038382645.1 Spergularia azorica
CCGATGTGGTAAACTTCATCTTCATCAAATCTGGAAAAGATCGACCGACCCCCTCGTTCAAGGCTGCATTGTCCAGCATTATCGCAGAGGGCATACATAAGTGTTGCATCTAGTCCCCAATGATCTTAGGTTTTATGAGGTTGAATTTTACTCAGATTTGTTAGGTTTGCGTTCTGAATTTACATGTTTCCGATGTAGATGCCATATGGCTTATTATCAATGAACAAATCCCCTTTTTCCAAAAAAAAAAAAAAAAAAGTAGAAACCAGCTGCTTCAACCTCTTTTCTGTTTTGGTTAAAGGGAAGAATAATGATATGGTTGTGAGGTGGGGAGTTTTTTTGTGAAGATATTGCTCATTCTTGTATTGTCATTATCAGTACTAGATAAGTAGATATGATATGATGACCAAATTTGCCAAAGCCAGTTGGGCTAAAGAGAGCTTTGTATTTTCAACATCTTTGGTTCCCCTTTTACTTGTATTTTGATGCTTGTTCATTGCACTTCCCCAATCTACATGTAGGTTACGTTATTTTACTGTTCATAGAATAATGAAGTACAGTACTCCGTAAATAAATTCATTTTTCGAGGGTTGACGAGTAAGCTTAGATCTCATTCTCTCTGATTTATGGTTCTATGACTTGTTCAACCACGTTATGTCAGTTTGCTCACTAGTGTTGTAAACTTGTAACTTGTTACTTTGTAATTATCTCTCTCCAATTCATAGAAGTTATTCTTTGAATTTGCCTATTTGGTCTAGTTCGGGATTGGGACGAGCTGTAACTCATACTAGTATGATATAACAATAAAAGTATGCCTATGAGATCTTACATTTGTCGTAATTTCAGGTTTTGAACCCGAGACATCTAGTTAAGTGGTGAGTCATGTATCAATTGAATTAAGTGTTCAAATGTTTGTCTAAATGAAATGTAACGTTACTTTTCACAACAAAAGTGACATACCAATAATAATAGAAGTAACAAACCGAAAATTATCCAAAATATATGACATATATAGGGGTCGCTGATTTTTCATATTTGATTCAAATTAAAAGTCACTAGAGTACATTGAATAATTAGATACGTTATACGGAGTATAAAAAGACAGGGTCCTAATGTCCTATACGATATACCTCTGCTAAAAAATGGAGTCGAACAATAATTAGCAATGGTGTTGAGAAATTGAAAAATAAATAAATACATAAGAAATAGAAAGAAAAGTAAAGTTGTGTCACAAAAGATCTGAGTCAATGCACGCAATGATGCCTGCTCGAGAAAGATAATGCTTACCTTTTCGGTGCGACTCTCTCCTCTCCTCCTCCTATGTTGACTGTACAGTATCTATTAAGTATTAACCAGCTCGGTGCAGCACCCCAGCCCATATGCCCGATGAGGTTACAATTTACAAACGTGATTAAAATGCTCGAAATGTACCCCATCTTAACTGTAGCTTTCTAAATGCACAATGTATCATATTAACTGTAGCTATTTAGATGCAAAATCAAATTTGGAAAATCGGTATAATTCACCAATTTCTTAAGAAGTGTTGATTTTATCACCTTTTCAATTGAATGTCACATTTGCAAAATTAGCTAGTTTTTAGCGAATGTACTGAGTAGTAGTATCATTCAGAGCTAGTAATTGTACGCGTGTCGTGGTCCAATCTAGCCTTAGAAATATCGGTGCCATAAACGAAAGTTAGATCTTGTTATTTTAGCTTGAAAGTTGAAACAAGTATCAATAATTAATAACAATTTCATAAGCAAATTTATTAGATCAAAACTCAACCAATTATTCTAAATTGAAAATATTTTATTGTTTGAGTAGTTTAATCCTATTTTAAATCTTTACCAAACTTATTTGCACATTTCCTTCAATCTTTTTGTTACTCACATAGTTTTACTAATTACTAATAACCGCCAACTTCAAATATTTATACGCCACATTTTTTATCGTCTCAGTTTACAACGAGGACAAAACTCAAAAGTAACAAAGGTAAAACTCTTTTGTTTCTTGGCGAGGTAAAAGGTAAAAGTTACCAAACACATTTTACTGAACTCACTCAAAAACGACGAAAATAACATTTGCACGGCCTCAAGTTGGTACTTTCTTACCACATTCCTCCAAATTTCTTACTCTTACTCACTACGTACATTTCCCCAAGTCATTATCACTCCAGACGAAATTAAATTAAATTAAAAAAAAAAACAAATAAACAAACAAACACTCCCCAGAACCAGAAGAGCCAAATCCAATAATAACTTGAAAACAGTACCTTCTCAAAGAAGCCACTCTTTCTATCTATCTTCATCTCAATCTTCTTCCCTCTCTCCTCCCTCCGCCGCTTTCCCCAAACCTCATTTCCCACTCTCTCTCTCCTCCCAAAATCAATAATTACACACACACGCTCTTCTCCTGAACTAAGATTTCCCCGATCTTCATCTCATTTCCCCCCAAATTAATTTAAATTAAATTAAAATTCATCCTTATCTGACTGAGCTGCAGCAGTCGTACGTAATAATTACTACTCAAAAATAAATAAAAATTTAATTCTCTTTTTTATAATAATTATAATAATAATAAATTTTAAATAAAAAAAAATCGGTGAAGCTGAAATTTTCTGTTCCCTTAGTCAGAGAGCTCATCAGTGCATAGGGGACCAGCTGGTAGTTGAACTTGTTTTTTTAATTCCAAAAAAAAAAAAAAAAAGCAGATTGACTGGTAGCTGCTCTTTCTCATTTTTTTTTTTAATTTTTATTTTGTGATATTACCAGCAAAAAAAAAAAAAAAAAAACCCTAGAAAGTTTCCCCCAAATTTGTTGTGGTCATGCCGGCTGATGTTGACGATTTATCAACTAAAACCACCATGTCAAACACCGCTTCCGGCGACGCTAGTGTCTCCTCCAGCGGTGGCGATCATCCCGACCCCGAACCCACTCAACCACCCCAGAAGAAGAAACGCAACCAACCCGGCATGCCTGGTAACTTCTTCTTTACTCTTCTTCAATTCAATTCAATTAATTAATTAACTTTTATGTTCACTTGTTAGTTTACCACCAATTTTGTATGAATGAAATGATGAGGACAGATCCGGAAGCGGAGGTGATAGCGTTATCGCCAAAGACTTTGATGGCGACGAATAGATTCGTATGTGAGATATGTAATAAAGGGTTTCAAAGGGACCAGAATTTGCAGTTGCATAGAAGAGGACATAACTTGCCGTGGAAGCTTCGACAGAGGTCGAATAAGGAAGTGAGGAAGAGGGTTTATGTTTGCCCCGAACCGAGTTGCGTACACCATGATCCGTCTCGGGCGTTGGGGGATTTGACTGGGATTAAGAAGCATTTCTGTAGGAAACATGGTGAGAAAAAGTGGAAATGTGAGAAATGTTCTAAGAAATATGCTGTTCAATCTGATTGGAAAGCTCATAGCAAGATTTGTGGTACTAGGGAATATAAGTGTGATTGTGGCACCATTTTCTCAAGGTTATAAATCACTACTATGAAATTAATTTTCTTTTTTTTCGGGTTTTTGTCGATTTTTGTCTGATTTTGGTGGGGTTTTGATTTTGTTGTTGTGATGATTTTTGGCAGGAGAGATAGTTTTATTACTCATAGAGCGTTTTGTGATGCTTTGGCTGAGGAAAGTGCTAGAAATCATACTCCTGGTGGTAAGAACAAGGCGGCTGCGGAGGCGAAACCGTCTAATTCAGTGGCAATGCCATCACTTTCGCTACCAGTACCATCACGGGCGCCACGACCATCCCAACAGCCGAAGTCGCCTGTGATGTCGCAGCTTCCACCGCAGCAGCCATCGTTGCCTTCGCCTGCAGTAGCTCAAACAGCTGCTGTGGTGTTGCCAATGCCAAATTCAGGTGAAATTATAAAATATTGAGTATTTGTTTGATGATTTGAGTGTTTTGATTGGGGGGTGAATTGGGTTGTTTTTGTTTATGTTTTGTCAGATCGGTAGAGTAGTATCTATATTCAATTGGAGGTTGGATTTTATTGGCTTCTTTGATCTTTTGTTTGTTGTGCGTATCTAATGATTTGTTTGGATTGAGTTTATTTTGTCTGTTACTGTTACTGTTCTTTCTTTGTTCTCATTTGGGTAGATTGGATGCATAGCAGTTGTATATTCATGGAGATTGATTCTCGAGTTTTGATCCGATTAGTAACAGTTTGGAATTAAAAGGGTTTTACGCTGGAATTATGTTTATCGCCTTTTAGGATTAGAGATTGAATGATGTAGTATCTGCATATCTTTCTGTTGGGGGTTGATTTTATTGATTCAAAAGGGAAAGAGGGATTGGTACTGGAAAGATGTGGGTGATGAGAAAGGAGACTATGATCGAATTTGGACTCTCTAGCGTTTGTTTATAAAGTTCAATTTTGCGAAAGAGGGGTTGCTGCTTATTAGTTAAGAAACCGTTTCGCTTTTGTTGTTTTTCAGTTCCGGAGTTGGTAAAAGATCTCAGTCCAATCGTAGAGGAAGCATCACCAGCACCTGTTGTGATGGTTACTACTGGCATGAATGGTAGTTGTAGTAGTAGCAGCAGTTGCAGTTCTGTCAGCAGTGGCAACACTAGCAGCAGTGTCTTTGCTAGCTTGTTTGCTTCTTCATCAGTACCAGCTACCTTACCGGTAAACCCGAATCCAGGGTTTTCAGACTTCATCCAGACCATGAGTCAACCTGAATGCCCTCCCAGGGAACTTCCCCCACCTTCGTCATCTGAAACGATCTCACTTTGCCTTGCCACTAATCACGGATCATCGATCTTTGCCTCAGCTGGTCAGGAATGCAGGCAATATGCACCACCCCCACAGCCAGCCATGTCAGCAACAGCACTACTTCAGAAAGCTGCTCAGATTGGCGCAGCAGCAAGCGGCGGGTCATTGCTTCGTGGGCTTGGGCTCATGTCATCGACGCCATCTTCAGGGACCTCCGATAATCTGCCATGGAGTACCTGTGATGTAAAGCCAGAGATCACCCCTGTTACATCAGGACTTGGCCTGGGCCTTCAATCTGCTGAAGGTTCTGGTTTGAAGGAGCTTATGATTGGAAGTTCATCCATGTCAAAGCAGCCAACCCTTGATTTCCTCGGACTAGGAATGGCTGCTGGCGGTAGTTCAAACAGCGGCCTCTCTGCACTGATGACATCCATAGGTGGCGGCCTGGACTTGGCAACAGCAGCAGCCTCATTTCGAGGAGGAGAATTTGCTGGTAATGATCTCGGGAGGAGCTCCTGATGTAAGAAACAAAGAGTCAAGCCACATTGTACAGGGCATCTCTTTAATGTTTGAAAGTCGAATTTCAGAAGTCGAAATTGTAGTTGGTTTTCTTGTATTAGAGTTTTTTTTGCCCGAAAGCAGAGATCAGAGGCAGCAGTTAGCACTTTTTGATATTCTGCTGCCTGTCATGAAGAAAAGGGCTAATGAATATGCTGTTTGTTGTAATTCAATCACTGCTACTTCTTAGGAACTGTAGGAATCCATTTCCCCCTCTACATATGAAAAAAAGGGGGATTAGTATATTCAAGGGTCAAGCTTATTTATATATTTTATACCCCTAAATCCTAATGCTTGCCAATAATTGCTCTTCTTGTTTCTGCATTTGTAGCTTTGGAGTACCTTTGATCTCTTCTGTGCAAGTTCGATCAGCTTATCAGTCACCTTTCTCCGAACTTTTGATCGATCTATTTGTTTATAAGTCACCTGAATAAGCATGATCAAAAGCAATACCGATCTTAAAGGTGAACATAAACAGTTCAACTTTTCGACATCAGTAGGATGAGGTCTGTGTTGGACGGTTGAACAGAATCGTGCACACATACTCCAGTCATCCAGTGTGCGTATTTACATTACTCAGGTCTTCCTGTAACCTTATCGTCAGTCGGTCCGAATGAACCATTACGGAAACTCAAAGCAATATGCAGCAGACGTATAATAATTGAGGTTACAGCAATATGATAAGGGTGCATTTAAAGACTCCGGGTCAAGCGCGTCACCTTGTTTTGATTTCTTGATTAGCATTTAGCTGTCTGCTGGTGGGTATAGTAGTACTAGTATTTGACAAGTGTTAGTGTCTTTGGTTGCTTGTCTAATAAGCTCATGTGTCAGCAAGTGATGATACATAAGCATAAATATAGATCGATAGATGATTCGAGGTTTGCTACCTACAATACAGTACAGTGTTATAAGTAGTCATTCTCGTAATTATCGGGAATTTAGTATGTCATACTGTTGTGATATTCGGAGGAATCTAAATTTGTGAAGTGGGCAAAAGGTCAATAATGCGTTTCGCATTTGGCAGATAATGAGCTAATGGCTATGATGTTCTGATGGAGAGTTTTTTTGGTTGTTGCTTTCAACTTGTCTTTTCCCCCTTTCTTATCCCTTTTACCCCAATTAGGAATAGATGTTTATCTTTATGATTTATGAAATGAGTTATAAGATGATCACAGATCCAACTTAGGGGCGAAGCTAAAAATTACAGATAAAATTTTGGTGTTATCTTTAAATTGTCCTTATTGTGGTCATTCTTTTGTTCTTCATCTTTTTCTCTCTCAATTTATCATTATTACGTCGTAAAAGTGACCATTTCAATCAAACACGCACTTAGTGCACCCGTCTCTTTAGCTTGGGGGGTTGAACTTTGATCACAGGGATCAATTTAGGTCTAGAGTCTAGACATATCATCCATATAGTTTCCCAAATTGTTATAATAATGACAAGTCGATAACTAATACGGTGTGGACTGGAGTAGCATCGTCTAATATATTCATGAAGGAGACATAATCCATTTATAGGCCGGTTTACTAGGTTTGCTTCTTACGCAAGAAAAACTCTAGTCACGCAAAACAAAATGGAAAAGTCTACCATTTGGTCTTCAAATCGAGATGGGCAGTTCAGATACAAGGAGAAGACACCCATTTCCTTTTCACTTGGAATGCGGCAATACAATATGTTACATGTTCTCTTACTTCCGCAAAATAAAATCTAAATACAGTAGTACATAATAAAACAAGCGAATTTATGGATAAGTTACGATAACTTAGTTATGTGCGTGTCAATTTTTAAAGTTATACTCCGTAATGCAATAAGCAGTTCACATTAGATTTGACAAGTTAAATTAGTTTTAGCGAAGAGCAAGGGGTTTAAGGTTCAAATCATAGACCTAATTTCTAGGTTAACACCTTTTTAGTTTAGGAAAAATGCGTATTCTTTTGATTCATGATGATGTTATGACTTATGAGGGACTCGAGTGAGTATATGATAACACATGTCTAAATGCTTGCCTAATAATTAGGTTTCAATAGTCTCTCGGATTTTAATTCATCTTAATATTTTCAAATTAAATGTAAATATTATGAAAAAGCCGAGACCATAAGTATCATTGGCATGGCAGCTTCTAGTTTTGACGTGGGAGAAGAAAATGCAGAGCATTGACTACCGAGGCGACCTCATCATTATTGATCATGAGAATAGTGACTGGGCCTACCAAACACAATCAAAGATGCTCCATTAGAATTCAGCCTGATTTGGAATTGTAGATTTACTACATTTTGGTGTTGCAAAATGCAAACTTGTAATGGAGACATGGAGTCCTTCTTACCCAAAAGGGTAATAATAGGATATTAGGATGAAGCCATGAATGAGACCGTGGACTCAAGGAACATTTGATTTTTGGAGTTAATGTGCTGAACTTAAATAGAAAAACCAAACACCAGATCATAAAAAAACAAATATATAGAAACTACTTGTGTTGATACTGTATTGATGAACGCAAAAGGTCGTACCATCCATTTTGATATTGGTATAACTGATTGAGTTTATTACGGAGTATGTTGAACTATGGTTACTGAAAATGGTCTACAAACCCCAATAATTTCAAATTTAAAAGAATTTCAGTTTTTAATTTAATTTGAACAATATGTATCTTTTAATATTTTGACATGTGATATTTCAAGTTGCGCAAATGTTAGTGTGCAAAAAGGATGCTTTGCGGAATGAGTGGGGTTCAGACAAACAATGTACATAATCCGGGGTTAAAATCAAAGATTGATATTCACAAAGGTGGTGGGATGTGGTCACGTGGTTGAAGTGCAAAATTAAATCGCGCACACACATTCTGAAATCTTGCAAGGAAACATGCAAAGGCAATGCCCAAAACCATGACTTCCCACTTTAAAATGGGAGCTCAGATCCATATTCCCACAAACATTAAAGGCACCAATTAGCTAAATCAACTTATTTAACAACTCCCTTCAATAAAATAAAATAAAATATCGAGTATCTGTATAATACTCCGTATAGATCTAGTTGACAGATCAAGGCAATCTAATACGACATCTATTCTGCCATCTCATCTAGCCTACCCAACTGCTGTTTCAGTGTTTCGTTTTGTTTAACATGGTAAAGTGCGATGCCAAAGTTCAACTGGATTTTAATGAACTGAAATGATTGGATTAATTAAGCTAATGCGAAATTGTAATCGATTTCATTTGAATATTGAATCAAATGCCTAGAATAGAATTGAACCCTATTGAAACCATTAAGCGACACGAGCTAAAAGTAAATTGACGTAGTAAAGCGAGTTTTAATTGGAATGAACTACATTTACAATTGTGGATTAACTAGTACAAGAAAACCGGAATAAAGTTTCAGATTGTCACTCACATTCTTTCAAATGAGTAGACATCGTAGATCCATTGCACATATTTTCCTCCTTACCAAATTACTCACTAGTTAATGAGTTTAAAGTTGAATCACAAGTTAAGATTTTCCACTTGTCTGCATATAAGATATATCCCGTCGTCTAAATTGATCACTTCACATCAATTTTAAGAAGGTAAGCAAATCCATGGAGACCAAAGAAGTACACCCAATACTTTCACAATAATCATGTTGTCTTTAAATTCTTATTACTCTTAAGTCTAAAGTCTAAACTATAGTGTAGTGGTTTCGGTCGATAATTTCACTCGTTTAAGTATGTTTTTGTCATATCCACACAAAGTTTTTAAGTAGTATGATACATTTAACAAAACTACAAAAGTACACAGCCATGCATCTTTTGTGATTCATGAATCTACGAATCATGCACTTTTGTTGCGTTATGTCGACTGTGTTTATATGATTGTTTACGGAACATCACACGATTTTGTCGCATACTGCTTAATTATCTGACGTCCGTGCTTAGGCGCGAGTTGCGACTCGCAATGCCGAATTATTGGTTCTTTAATGCAACTGACTTTGTTAACTGGCTTTGTTAATTAGTATATGTTCATCCTTTTTTAGTTAGAAAGTCGAAATCATTAGCTAAGCTGCCAAATGAAGCCTCTTGGATGTCGACGTTAAAAAAGAACTTTTGTTGAATGGCTTAGATTAAGAATTAACAATTTGATATATGATTGGTTAATTGTGATTGAATTTTTTGATGTTTGAATTGGTGACCGAATTACAGAATTAGCAGCCGTTGATATAGCGACTTCAATATCACCATGATCGAGCTTGGGGGAGGTTATAGCCTTATAAGGGTGAAGCAAACTTGAGCTTAAATTCACGGGAAGTCCTCAAGTGCACATATATGTTCACACAAGTCACAACTCCTCTCTTTGTCTAAGTTTCAACGATGTATTACTATATCTTACCTTACAAGCCGTGACTTAAGTTATGCTTTTCGGCATTTGAGTAAATTTGTAGATGATTCTCCTAAGCCCAATTTTCACGCTATAAAACGCATAACGTAATGATAATGTAAAGGAAAATGACGTAAAATGTAACTTATCGTTAAACACTCTCACAAGTGACTTCTCCCCAATTTTATTAAAACCGAAATTATCGAGTACGAGTGTACGACCTTCGCCCAAGTAGATTTCAAAACTCCTAATCGGCCCACGACGAGATCCACTCAACCCGCATCAAGTTATTCGGGTTGTTGAGCGGGTCAATGAATCCATGGGCCCGTTAAAGCCAAACAGTCCACAAACACGTGGGCCGTGCGGTGTCCATAATCCTATTTTTGGTAACCCTTGAAACTTCTAATTCACATCTCCTCTCAAAAATAAACATAACAGATAAATATTTCCGTTCAACTTCGCCGGCGCTTCCACCGGAGCACACGTCAACGCCCAATTTCTAGGGTTTTCTCCACCGATTCGCCGTCAATTACCGCCTTTAACCACCTTATTCCATAATCAGGTAAACCTAATTTCGTATTTACCCCCCTTTTTAAAGCTGTTTATTCATCGTTTTGCCTCAAATTTTATTGCTTGAGAATTTGAAACAATTGTTAAAGCTTATTTTTTTCAATTCGAATTATTTCCAGGTATTATTGTTGCTGTGAATCTTTGATACTTGTGTTTGTATTAATTAAAGGGGCGTGAAGTTGAAGATTTTGATAAATTTGGGCCGGAAATATAGTTCTGTTAGGTTTATGCTGCTATAAATAGATAGCGAATGTATCGAATTAAGGTGTGAAAGATGCAATTGATTTCTCTGTCGAAGCTTAATACTGCTTGCGGTTCGTCGTTTCGAGGAGCTGTAATTAGGCAGGTTAAGTCTAGGGAGAGGAGTTGTGCTGCTAATTTGTATTTTGGGTTTCAAAATTTCAATAGAAGTAGTTCAGTGAGGCTTTATAGTAAGGTTTCGTCGCCTATTTGTCCCGTTCCTCCTAGGAGAGGGATGTCTGTTTCGGGTTCCCAAGGTGTGTCTGGAGATAGATATGTGGATGGGTTGATTGCTGGGCGTGGGAATGTGGCG
This sequence comes from Spergularia azorica, assembly GCA_038382645.1. Classification (NCBI taxonomy): domain Eukaryota; kingdom Viridiplantae; phylum Streptophyta; class Magnoliopsida; order Caryophyllales; family Caryophyllaceae; genus Spergularia; species Spergularia azorica. The sequence goes on from JBBYHQ010000013.1 coordinate 6,053,290, forward strand.
GACTTTGCAAAGCCAGCTACCGTGTTCTTTGGTGATACTAGTGTACGTAGTTGCATGAGAGCTAGTCTTAGTTTGAGGAATCGAGGTGCCTTGTCTGTTAGTATAGGGAGCAGAGGTGTTGTAGCTTACAAGGGTTGGGATTCTAGGTCGTTTGTTGGACCACGCTCGAGGAATTATCATGTGTTTTGTTCTGCTAGTAATGGGGCTGCTGCTGATGTTCCATTCAACGTTTCTGTGAAAGATGAGCTGGTCGAAAATTCTGTGGATCCTTCTGCTAGGTATTCTATTTTGCCCTTCTTCTAAAGCATAATTTGAGTTTTGCTTTGCATAGTTTATAGGCTGTTTCACACTCTGTAATTATCGGCTACATTCTAATTCTATTAGCATAATTGAGACCATTGCATTTTCATATAGGTAGAAAATGTAGATTCTGGTAAGTTGTCGCCGTCATGCTTCAGATGTCCAAAACTCCAAATCTGTTTTTCGTACCCCCATACCAGCATAAGAATAGGCTCAATAAAGAAGAGAAAATTGCCAACCAAAATGCTTCCTAATTTAATCAAGTTTTCTGTTCTTAATTGAAGTAAACATGTTGGTCCGAAACCCTTGAAGCTCAAGTCAGGCTCGTGTTACCTGCCACATCCTGATAAACTAAAAACTGGAGGAGAGGATGCTCACTTTATTTGTGAAGAGAAACAAGTTATTGGAGTAGCAGATGGTGTTGGAGGCTGGGCAGATGTTGGTGTTGATGCGGGATATTATGCTCGGCTGCTTATGTCCAACTCTTTAGTTGCTATAAAAGAAGAGTCCAAGGGTTCAGTTGATCCAGCAAAAGTTCTGGAAAAAGCTCACGCTAATACTAAAGTCATAGGCTCCTCAACAGCTTGTATAGTTGCTCTTACAGATCAGGTGGGTACATTTGCTGTTTTATGATCCTATTTGGTGATAGAGTAAATGAACTTTGACAGTGATCGATAATTAATGTCTTCACAAATGTCTGTGCGTTCTTGAGTTCTTCTGAGTTTAAAGTGCAGTTGGGCCTATTGGCTCGTTGTCAAGAGACTAAGAGAGACATTGATTATTTGATTCTGTGGTACTTGTGACTTGTCTGCATTATGATCATGTTTATGCTTTATCAGACCCCCTTTCTTACTAAAAGAATGTTATAAATTGCCTCTATTTTGCGGCACAGGCTGTTGGAACATCATAGATTCCTTATAATGGAATGAATTGCGATTCACAGATTCTAGGGCATGTTATAGGCCTTGAGGCTTTGTATATTATAGGAACGCATAAACTCACAAAAGAAGAATTGGAAAACCTACATCAAATTGACTATCGGACTAATGAATAGGACTAGTTATTTTATCATCTTGTTATGTCCTGAGTTGTGGTAGAAATTCTGTGTATTTTTGTACTACTTCCATTTCAAATTAGTTGTTCTAATTCATCTGATCAAATTTTACCTATTTATTTATGATTGTAATAATGAAGACCTTACAATTAGAAAGAGTATCAAGTAATCATTTAATGCATATTTTCTGATGACTGAGCGACAGTATTTGGTTAGTGTGAGTACAAAATTATGTTAACACTATATTGGGCAACCTTGGTGGTTCTTGAGTGATGACCAGCTGACCACATAAGTTAAACTAGGACTTTTAGTATGGACTGGGGTGAGTTTGGTGTTTATTTCAGTCAGGGTGGGCCAAGCCGTTGAAGATGTTGTTGACTCTGTGGGTTTGCTAATTATGCTACTTTATTTGCTTTGTGTTTTTAGAGATCTTTTTCTGTTTGCTCCCGTGTTGCTATGTGCATAACTTCTTTGAATAGCTGGGATCGGTCACTTATTCTTGATTTTTGTTTAACGGATTTGCTATTTTGCTTCTCTAATCCAATGTAAATTGCTGTGAAATTTGTCCGTGGCTCATTAAGTTTTATTTACTTTTGGCAGGGAATCCATGCTATTAATCTTGGAGATAGTGCCTTCATAGTGATAAGAGATGGTAGTACAGTTTTTCGATCCCCCGTACAACAGTATGGTTTCAATTTTCCATATCAGTTGGGAAATGGCAATGGGGGTGATTTACCCAGCTCTGGTCAGGTATACTTGCTTTACATATTCTTAATTGCAATTTTGTGCTGTCATATGATTGCTTGTGTTGTGAAGTACTTAATTACCTTCTGTTAGCATGCTTTTGATGAATATATTGCCACCCTCTAGGTCTAGCAGAGCTTTGAACTTAAAATTGTTGTTCTGAGTTTTCACCTAGTGGCCCACTCTTGGTTTTTCATGATTTCCCCTTCAGTCTCAAACAATTACCTCATTTTAATATGACACCTTTTACGGAAATTTGCAATTAAACAATGATCACCGACAGTGGGAAAAATAAAGAGGAAAAGGAGACTATTAGAAAGGTGATAGTGAAAGGATAACAAGATTTGCGAAGTGTGGTATCTATCTCGGGTCTTGCAAACTTTAGGAATTATTTTTATGTTCTTAAGGCTATACCAAGCGTAGCAGAATTTAGGTATGGCTTTAAGGATTATTTTCTGGGCTCCAAGTATTCTGTCACTCAAGGTATAGAGCTTCTATGAAGTTCGTGCAGTTCTCTGATGAAATGTGTAGTATGCAGACACACTGTTGGATCTGGTGATGCAATAATGCTTTAGTCAAGTGGAGCTCCATAATTTGTCAACCTCAAGGCTCCAGAGTTTGCCTTAGGTGTACCTGGTTGTGCGGGCACCCTGAGTCTACTTGACCAATACTTGATTCTGGACTGTGTTTTGTCTGTACCTAAAATCTTCCTGTTATGTTGTTTCCATGCTTAAGTGTGTGTCTGTGTTTTTGTGCTATATCTCTTTTTTATTGTGTTATTAATTGCTGGTTTATGTTGTATGGTGTCCAGGTCTTCACATTTCCCGTCGCTTCTGGGGATGTTTTAGTTGCTGGAACCGATGGATTGTTTGACAATATGTATGACAATGAGATATCTGCTTTGGTTGTTCAAGCAATGAGAACAGGTCTAGAGCCAGAAATTACAGCGCAGAACATAGCCAATCTTGCACAACAAAGAGCCCTAGATCGTTATAGGCAGACACCATTTTCTGCTGCTGCACACGATGCTGGCTATCATTATATTGGAGGGAAGCTTGATGACATCACAGTTGTCGTGTCTTATATTGCTGGCGAAAATTAACAGTGAGTTTTATGACTTATCATCTCGTTAGTATGACTGGATATCACTTAATATTGTTTGAAATTATATTGATGTGTGCAGTGAATGCGAATTTTGCTTCTTAGTTTTAAGTTGTGGCTGATAAACTTTGCCTCCTAATCTCTTGTCTCCTTTCATGATATATGATGTGCTGCCCAAAAATTGTCATTTTTGAGTAGCACCTTTCCAGCCTGGGTTAGTCCTCTGGGGTTTAAGATATGGCTTTAAAACGTATGTTATCTGGGCACAGGACCCGGTTCCTAAGCTGTAGTGGTGATCACAACCTCTCAGTCTCAAATTCAAAGACACACTGGCTCGCGCACACACACACATGGGCGGTTCTCGCAGTTGGACAAATTCTTTGTTCAGTCAGAATTTGTTTTCTCTCTAAAGATGCACCTAACTTCCTCATCCAGAAATTTGTTTTCTTTTGAAAGACCTGTGCTGGAGAAGATGTTGGATCTTACTTTAACAATTTGTGTATACAATAACATTTTTGTGATGGATACGTTGGGTTTGAGAGTGTGGTGAAGGTTGACTTTTAGTTTAAGAAGCACGGATATTATCATGAGACACAAACTTGTTTGGGGACACATTAAGCATATTGTATATAGATATGTTAATATGTACATACCAATCCCTAAGTTCAAAAATGTACTCCCAATCTTTTGACTCTTTTTGTGATTCCAATGTGGGTGGTTTCTTTCATTTCTTTACTTTTCTATTTCGGGCCAATTTATTGAAGTACCAACACTACCCTACTCTTTCGTAATTATTGAGCCAATTAACACAACACAAATTCTACCGTGAGACGGTTACGATGAGACCTCTCACACATTTCAAAAGTAACTATTACTGTTAACTTATTTCAAAAGTAACATGTTAATTTATCAAAAGTAACTCATTAATTGGTCTCATACGATGAGACAGTCTCACGGTAGAATTACTGTTAACACAATAAACCCAACTAAAGATTTCTTCCATAGCTGATTCACCAACCCAGATTCATTAAACCCCCAACCCCAAATCAAATCGAACACCCCATTCATTTAAACCCCACTTTTATTCATCCCCCAATATTTATCTCCTTCATCCTTGTCGCTCCTCTAAAATTCAGACTTTCTCTCCACTCTCCTCTGCAACTCTCTGTTTCTCCTCTGCATGATAATCAATGGACTTTACTTTGCTAGGTGTCCTTCCTTCTGGTTTGTATTGTATTTGAGAAATTGGAATGTGGAAAATTTTGGGGAAAAAGTTATAAATCATCGTCGTCTTAGAACTAGTACTCTGTATTATTTTTTTTTGTCAAGGTTTGGCAAGGTAAACGTGAAAGGAGGAATTTTTTTGGGAAATTCCAACCTGTACCCCTGTATTTTCTCAAATTCCAGGATATACCCAAACTTACAACCTAGTTCCACATTATACCCCTGTACTTTCTCAAATAGCATGAACGTGACCTTATTTACCCAATATTACAAACCACTGTTAGCTTTTGTTGACGTGGCTTCACTACTTCATCTTTCGCTTCTTATTCTTCCGCAACACTACTTCATCCTCCCCTTTATTGACACCACAAA
>JBBYHQ010000013.1:6066341-6082990 GCA_038382645.1 Spergularia azorica
GATCTGAATTGATTTGATTTGAATAAATCTGATCTGATTTGAAAACACTGTTGAATAAGTTGAATCGCACAGGGCCTAAGCCATTCACCAATCACTTTATTTTCAGACTAAGTTATTCAACGATCACCATAACTTATTCGTCTTATACAACTACCCATGAGAATCATTTAACTCATTCGACAAAGATGAGAATGGTTTTTTTTTTTTTAATCTATTTTAACCTCTACCACCAATCAGACTATGTGATGTATCCATCTGCAATGCAGAAACGAATCGCGATAGAGTTTCTTAGTCTTTCGATGTCAGGTGCAGCCAATTAGCAACATCACTCCAAACATCCCTGCATGAGAGAATAGGATTCCAGCCGCATTCGCAGCTTAACATATGGGCCATCACACAACACCAAACTAAATGTATAGAAGATCAAAATCCAAATGACTAAAACAACCATGTGGGAGGAGAACTTATATTAAAAATAAACTATAGCCCTACAAGAGTCAATATAAAGGACCCCAACAAAAATGAAATTAGAAACATTTACCGCTGCATGTATCATCTCTTCTCAATAGCTGGTAAGGCATTGGTGAAGATTCACACCCATCATGTTGCCACAGAATATCACTAACAAGGATTGAAGGTCTGTGAACAAAAAATATTGCCTTATTACTTGAGGAGCAATACAATGAGTTTCATTCCTTTCTTATTCAAACTTATTCCCAGTTATATCTTTTAGATATGTAATCTTCTATTCTACTTTATATTTTTTTTTTTACTTGGGGGAAAGGAGGGAGTCAGCACGGTAAGAGACTCATGAGCAGCTAGAATGGATTATGCTAGAAAGTAGTTTAACATGAACCAATGGAGATCAAGCAAGAAACTCCTCACTTACATTGAAGTCTCCTAACATTGCTGCAAAACCAAATGGCGATCATCTCCCTCACCAACAGACCCATGAGCAAATCTGGAACCACCAACCAACATCCTCAGAAGCAGCAATGTTAAGTGAACACTAAAAATACTGACATCCCACTTTACTGATCAAAGTTATACCCAAATATATCAGCAAGACGGTGCAAGATCAGGCGGTTGTATGAGCTCATGGGTTCTAACTCCAAAACACCATCAGGGCTGCAAGGAAGCACAAGTACCGAAATGTGAGATGCAGGGGATAGCCTATCTTAAACGAAACAGAACCAACCGAAAAATAATATCATTGTTGCAAATGTGAATCACAAGCACAATTCCTTAGGCCCAAAAAACGGAAAATTAATCTCCTTGCAAACTAATAAATCATTGATTCGTTCAACTAAAACTGCCATTCTATCTGTAATCTGCCGTTCTAAAATAGTAATCCCCTCGGAAATAGTACACTGAGTAGGACACCTCACAAACCATATACCTTATATTACTCGCAACCATTTTAAACAAACCATTCAAAGATGTTCGGAAACAAAGAAAGAGGAAAATGAATATACCCAACCTTGGATCAGACTGAAGGTAGTTAATGAAAGCTTCTTCAACTGCAAGCACAAGATGCTTGCTTGGGTAGTTATCTTTTACTAGGGAAGCAAGTTCCTCAACCTGTCAGTTAAGCAAAGTTATAAGTATCGAAAATCTACATCAAAAACACACTGCAAGCACAACTCACAGCAAAAACGAAATAATTCCACGCCTATTTAGTAATTCATCCGTCAATCTGTCACAGCCACATTATGCTAATGCAAGCTGCAGATACCACTTCCTCGGAAAAACGAAATAACTCAAGCCAGATGAGTAATTTAACCATTAACTATATCCAGACGGGCCGCAAACAAAATACACATTGTACACCACAACCACGATTAAAACCGCGATATCAAGTCCGAAATAAGTAATGTGGCTTTCCATGTACTTCAAATACAATTGCTTCGGCAATTTTATTCCTAATTAGTACACACAACACAGAATAACAAAACCAACCAAAATTAAGATGAAACACTAACCAAATTACCAACTAAATATGAAATTGGTCCTCAATTCCCAAATTAAATGACTAATTAACACTACAATAACACCAATCTCCACATAAACGAGCAATTAAAAGCAAAAAATCATCAGCAGTGGGTTGAAAATTAAGTAAATTATGTACAAATATACGATAATTGGCAATTAAAGAGGCCCAATTCTGCAGTAAAGCGTAAAGATTACACCTTTAATCTTGATTAAAAGGAACAATGACGAATAATTGAAGTAGAAAAAAAGGTGAGAGGAGAGAGAGGGAGGGAATTACCATTGCGAACTGGGTAATGCTCATCTTCAATTTCTGTTGCAGAATCAAAGAGGGGAAATTAATTTAATTGAAGATGAATGAATTAATTTGAGAATGATTGAATTGGAGAAAAAAAATTTTGAGAAAAGTTGGAAACCCTAGAATTGGTCTGAGTTTTGTCGGATTTCGTCTAACCTCCGTCTTTCTCCTTTTGTCAAAAAGTCAAAATACACATTCCTTACTGCTTACGCTAGAAATTTTCCAATTGTACGATTGTCACCGATATACGCAAGTTTCAGACTCGTATTATCGTAAGTGTGTGTGACCGAAGAAAGTCGTTGACATATTGACTTATTATTACCAGGTTTTGAGTTAATGATGATTCGATGGGCACAAATAAGTTGGAGCATGTTTGACACAAATTTCAACTGAAAATATAGATACATTTTTTATAACGTAAGAAATTATCCTATCTTTAAACGTATTCCGTACACCTTCTATATTTTTGGAATATCGTAAGAATATTACTCCACAAACCACATGTAGGAGTAATATGACTCAATCAACAAGTTTATAGATTTCTCTACCTGCCAAGAGACAATCTCAAAACACATGAGAACAAAAAATTGCAACGTAAGAATATGACACGTGAAATTGGACGATCAGCTCTAATAACGTAAGTAGCTACTTGGTTTATAAAGTGACGAAATACATCATATGCAAATAGGAAAGACTACGTGTAAAGACCTAAAAGGCTAAAATACAACATTTCTACTATGAATTATGACAAAGAGAAATCATACATTTGCCAAATCTTGAAATACATTATTGTCATCTAGGATTAAAAGACATTTCGGCAGAACTTGAAGAACTAATTTCTGTGTAAAATGTCCCAGAACTTGTAAGACCATTGTTTTGGGTAGTTCCAGGTATGAATTCCTTAGATTTCGGCCACTTATGTTCATCATTTCCAGGCAAATGTTGTGATCTTACTGCTTCAATCTCTGCTACAACTTCTCTCATGTATGGTCTCTTCTTCCCATCCAAGTTCAAGCATCTCTTTGCGAGATTCGCAATGGTGAAGTACTCTCCATTTGATCCTTCTTGTAGGACTTGAGCATCTACGATGTCCAGTAAACGAGAATCCTCCATATGGGTAAGAAACCATGATGTCAAACTTCTGTCTGCTTCAATTGTAGAACGTATGGCCTTTTGTCCTGTTAATAACTCGACCAGAACAACTCCGAAGCTGTAAACATCACTCTTGTCAGTGAACTGGCTTGACTGAAAGTACTCAGGGTCTAAATAACCGAAAGTTCCCATTACACGAGTGGTTACGTGGGTTTCATCAAGTGCTACAGATTTTGATGTCCCGAAATCTGATAACTTTGCCCTGTACTTTTCATCCAGGAGTATGTTGGAGGACTTGATGTCTCTGTGAAAAATCGGGATAGATGATGATGAATGCAAGTACGCGAGTGCCCCAGCTGAATCAGATGCGATTTGCAGTCGCATTTTCCAAGTGATCACAAATTCATCACTAGGATAATGAATTTGGTGAAATAGGGTTCCATTTGGAATGAACTCATACACCAATAATGGTACCTCTGTCTCCAAACAGCATCCCAGTAATTTTACTATATTCCTGTGGTTAAGTTGTGATAAAATTACCATTTCATTGATAAATTCGCCTGACTTGCATTCATCCAACCCTTTAGCCTTCTTAACGGCAACAATTCGACCTTCACTCAGCATTCCTTTGTAAACGACCCCTTGACCGCCTTGTCCGAGAATCCTGTTCTCATTGAAATGGTCTGTAGCACTGTCCAATTCATCAGTAGTGAAGAGTTTCATTCTTTCTGCAACTGTTTCGTCTGAAGACATCTGCTGTTCTAGCAACAAGCCACCATTTCGTTCAAAGTTTTTAGCTTTTCGCCGAATAATCTTTCTTCTTTTGATGATCCATAGCAACCACCAGCCTATCAGGAGCATGAGTATTGTTCCTAATGATATTCCAAGCCCTGTTACGAGAAAACGAACAGCAGTTCAGGAACATTCTCAGTTAGATCAGTTAAAACAGTAAACAACCAATTATACGACATATTGTGACAAGAACATTCAGCTATTGGATATGTGACAGTTATATTATATGCATATGTATAGAAATATGAACAAGAACATGAGCATATTTTTTTCCTTTAGACTAAGGTTTATAACTACTGAGAAAACCCAAAAAAGGATTACCAAGAGCTATTTTCTTGACGGATGATGATGATGATGTATCCGCAATCTTCAAGCAACCAATTCCGGATTTCAGTCCATCGCCCAAAAACCCAGCAGGGCACTTGCAGGTGTAGCTCCCTGGAGTGTTAACACAATTCCTAATACAAGGACTGTCCGAACCAGCAGCGCACTCATCAACATCTATATGAAAGTAAGGTTTTTGAATATTCAGATCGGATTTTTAAACTATAAAACTAAACAACAGCATCAAAAACATCAACAACGACAATCTGATCTGGGGCGTAAGAAGTCTAATATGCAGTCTTACTAATATAAGTTTTCCATATTGTTAATTGGGTCGAGAATTGCATCAACCAATTGCCACAATAAACAAAATAACGAAGCAGAGACTAACCTGTGCATCCTGGTTGCAGATAAGGGTTACCCTCATAACCCGACAAACATCTACAGTTATATCCACCCGCATCAGAATCAAAACATTCAGAATTGGACTGACAAATATAAGTTGTAGCATTCTTCTTCGCTTGTTTGCAAGAAACAGTAGTTGCATCACCCAAACGACCTACAGCCCAGTCAAGAACAAGGGGGACTTGTTCCCTTACCCTTTTGGCAGCTACTCCAGTTTTCAAATCAGCAGCTCCAGAAAAATTAAAGCTGCTATTTCCTGCAAGAAATGCATAACCACAAGGCTGAACAGCTGATACTCCCCCTATGCTACGATTTTGCAAGCTCGTCAAATTAACTAAGAACGATTGCAACCCAAGTGGGATTGAGGTTTGACAACAACCCAAACCCGAACACGATCCTGGGAGAACCTCATCCGGATTAGAGCACAATCCAAGGCAACCCGCCCTGAAATTGTATGGCGTATTTCCCTTTGTCAGTGTACCACCAGAAGAATAAATGAGTGCATAATCATCACAGCCTACAACTGTGAGCTTGTTTGCAGTGCTCGAGTAAGTAAAAGGTGAAGCGTATATGTCGAAAGACACCTGATAATCTGATGTGACATTCCCATTTGAATCATAACATCTGGAGGAAACCTGTGTATTCCTGATAAGAACTTCAGTCTCAGTTATCTGTAATATATCGGGGTTCTCATTCGAGCCGAGACCAATCATAGAGAAAGCTCTAGGAGGATTGAAGGAGGTGTTGCACACGAGACCGAACCAGGAATTCTGGAAGCATTCAGGACCAATACCAAAGGGATATGGAATGGTCACGTCACCACATTTTCGCTGGCAACCAGGTTTTGTGGTGTTTTTAGCTGTCAGAAGGTTAGCTGGTGTTACAGAAGCATTGGTTTGATATACCAGTGTGACTACTATTGAGCAAACTACAAGAAAATGCCATGGGTGATGATCCATGTTTAAACTTTAGTTAAATTTCTGCTAGCTAGGCACTGGGGTAATGACGTTGATCACGACTAATTCGATTACAAGTACTAAAAAATGTTGACATATGTGGTATGAGAAGTGAACAACCAGCTTTGACTGCCTGGAGATCATGTTCATATTCAAATTATGAAAGGAAGGTGGTCAAAAATCATACCCTGCGTGCCAATAGATGGCTAAATCCTGACTCTTTGACAAGTTGCCACAGTTTAATACACTAGTTCTTTTCCAACTACCTACTGCTTTTGGTCATTATCAATTATCATTTCATCATGCTTTCCCCTTTTGACGCGGAAAAACCATATTAAATTATATTATAGTGCATGAGCTATAATAAATCTGGTGTTCTACTTCGCAAAGTGGCGCATGGATTATGATTGAAAAATTATTTTCACTGACAGAGTATGCCGATTATTATGCCATATATAAGTATTGCGTAACTACAGTCGGTTAACTCCGTAGTTATTAACATGTCAACTAGATCAACAACTAATGTTGTTTCGGCCTTTTAGAGTAAAATAGGACAACTTATCCACATAGTGTTGTCCATCAATGTCAGCATTTTAAATGCACGGTTTCGTGCAGCAGTGATGTCTTAAGAGACCCAAGAGGTTTGACCGAGTGGTATATTAATCTACTTGTTATATACCACAAATACACGTTACCTAGTGGAGTACTTAAAACGCTATCATCAGGAGATATGCTTGGAGCACGAAATGTAGATACATCATTAAAAACCAGAGGAGATAACATTTATATAAATGAATTAAAGAGATTACCCAGAATAATTTTCACGTAGCGGGATGCACTGTAATATGCCGTCTTCGCCTAACCAGTCCCAGATCTGAATCACTGATCACCATTGTGTACGTAGACTGTTTCCACTTTCCACCTTCAACGCATTCTTTCACATCTATTGAAAGTAAGAGAAGCTGACTACTACAATAAAACAACAATATCGGCATTACCTACTTGTGTCAACAGGCTCCCGCACATGATGACTACACAGACTTCGATGTAACTCGTAAATAAAAGAGAAGACGACTGACCTCATATAAGAAGAAAGGTGATATATAATAAGATAATCACACAGATAGAGACAATAGGATCTTTATATGTTGAATGTACACCGGCAGGAAGATACTATATGTTACATACTCCGGTTGAGCTGATAAAACCTTAACCAGTACTTCAATGGGAATCATCCTGTTGAGAAGAAAACGTCGCAGTGTCTATCTCACTTATATCAGCTTTCACTTGGTTCAAAGTCTGCTGATGCGTCAAAGAACCTTGACTTTCGGATCTAAGACCCTCTAGGACAATCGCAACTTGTTTCATGGTAGGACGTTGCTTCCCACTCAAGTTCAAGCATTCTTTAGCAAGGTTAGCCACAGCCATAAGCTCCTCCATTTTGGCCTCCTTCAACACCTCTCCATCCAATATTTCCAACAACTGCGAGTTTTCCATAACATGTACAAACTCAGTAGCCAAACCCCTCCATTCCTTGTGTTGATCCTGAGATATGGGCCTCTGGCTGGTCAAGAGCTCAACAAGGAGCACGCCAAAGCTATAAACATCGCTCTTTTCTGTGAACTGGTTTGATTGGAAGTACTCTGGATCCAAGTAGCCAAATGTGCCAGCCACTTGAGTGGTTAAGTGAGTCTGGTCAATCATAATGGTCCTTGAAGTACCTAAATTAGAGACCTTTGCTCTGTATTTTTCGTCTAGGAGTATATTAGAGGACTTGATGTCTCTGTGGTAGATAGGTGTAGACCATGATGAATGAAGGTATGCTAATGCTCCGGCTGATTCTGCTACAATCTGTAGGCGCATTTGCCAGGAAATGCGAAAATCTCCATTTGGGTTATGAATATGCTGAGAGAGTGTTCCGTTTGGGATGAACTCATACACGAGTAAGGGCACTTCTGTCTCCAAGCAACATCCTAGAAGTTTAACCACATTCCTATGGTTAATTTGAGAGAGGATGACCACCTCATTTATGAAAGGCGCGAGCTGACTTTCATCAACCTTCTTGGATTTATTAACCACTACAATTCTTCCATCTACCAGCATCCCTTTGTATACAGTGCCTTGGCCGAGTATTCTGTTCTGATTGAAATGGTCAGTTGCTACCTCTAACTCACTGACAGTGAAGACTTTAGCTTTCTCTACAACACCTTCAGTAGAAGACACCTGCTGTTGCAATAACAACCCGCCATTACGCTTGAAATTCTGAGCTCTTTGTTTGATATCCTTGCGTCTCTTCAACAACCGCCACAGTCAATACCCAACTACAGCTAGAGATAATGACCCGATTCCAACACTGAGAGTTGCAAACAGAAGCGCAAGTATTTAAAATTAGATGTTGAGACATTTGCTCGTTTCCCTCTCTGATAACACTTTAAGGTGGTTTAAAGGACAGAGAAAAAGTAGTCGCTTATGCAGTTGAGCTTCAACATTCAGAAAATGAAATTACAGGACTTACAGGGACGATAGAACCTTCATGTATACTGAAGAAACAAGGAAAGTACGTTGAAATGTCAGGTAAAATGGTGGGTTTTTTCACACAAGTTTCGACTAAAATTGTAACACATTTCACACTTAGTATGAACTAGTTTTTCACGAGATCCACTCTCTGATGATTATAGGTTCTCGCATGTTCTTATTCTTTTTTTTTTTTTTTTTTTTTTTGAGAACCTCGCATGTTCTTATTCTGTTATTCATGTGAATGCTACTCATGAACAGAATGCCGTGACATGATATTAATGTAACCAAAGCCATCTTACAGCCACAGGAAGAAACAGAGAAGCATATGTGGAGATAAATCATCAAATTACCTATAACTTCTCCAAGAAGGCGTGCCCTACTCTTGTTAGAACGAACACAGACAACTTGAGTATAATTATCGCCACTGACATAACAGTCGCCGTTGCACCCTGCACATCCTGGACTCATGCAAAGAGAACATACATAGCTGAAAAGACTTTCTCATCTCAACTTTAAGTGAGTTAAGAGGGGACAAGGGTTCGAGGATCTTACCTTGGCATCCATTAGGCAGATAAGGGTTCCCAGCTTGTCCAATAGGACATACACAATTGTACTTACTAGTACGAGGAACACAGTTGGGATTGTAAACATCTGGTGATGAGAGATACATAAAATCCCAGTCCAGAATAACTGGTATACGAGTATACGACTACCACTCCTACCAATGGGCCAAACATATTTTTGAGGTTGGGACAAGTCAAAATTGTCCAAATAACTACCATCTACCAAAAAGACATAGCTGCAGGTCCCGTTATTCCAAGTGAAGTTCACGCTGTAAACACTCACAGAATACGCGAGTTCAGTTAGACATACTGATTTCTCGGTGTCAAAAGGATACCTTGGATGATCTAAATCACAAACCGGGCCACATTGAGCAACTATCTTGTCTCCACCATTAGATAAAGCAGCGGCTGGACAACGTACAGGAGCAAACACGTTTTTACTAGAGAATGTATAGGGGCTTCCACTTAAGTCGGTACTTGTCCACATCGAACTCCCAGCAGTACAATTAAAAACCAAAGGAGCATTGACTCTCACTACTGACGGCTTCAAGGATATCTGGAGCACTTGAAGGCCGAATTTGGAAAGGACCGGAGTAGAAGTGTTGCATACAATAACATACCACTCATTGTAGTAGCAAGTTGAACCAATACCAAATGGATATGGAATGGTAACATTTCCACACTTGTCTCAACAACCAGGTTTCGCCATTGGCAGAGCTGATTCCACAACTAGTCCTGATAACCATAAAACAATCACCACAACCGCGAGCATCATATGCAAAATTCCCAAGCAAGTGTCCTGTATAAAACAACACAGTACAGATGATATAACTAGCTAGCACATAAATATCTATAAATCGTTTAGTCTATAAACGGTGAAAAGGTCAAACAACAGCTATCTGCACAAAATTGAATGAAGCGGTAACCAAATTGCTTCCATTCATTAAATGTCACTAAATACTTCCAAACAAACCTGATGACGCTTCTCCTGCACCGCCCAGAAGGGCCTCTCAGCTTCAAGCATCGTTCTCGGGTCATAACAGGCTGCAGCTTCTCACCATCCCAGATACCCAGATCCTTTACAAAATACAAGAAAAGGGTAATCATCTGATTTAAGTTAGCAACTTCAATCCAACCAGCCAGAATTCAAACTAGAAGGTTTATACAGCCAATATTGACATATACTGATCAGATGCACAATCAACCACATCCAACATTTCTTACAGTAACAATGCTCTTTGTGTTTGCAAAGTTGGAGCCCAAGGCTCACATGTGAACAACTAACCATTAATATGGGCCAGTGACCGCTCAAGCGGAGCTGTCACATAGTAAGACAAACATCTGAGTAAAATAGTTAGTTCTGGAACCAAAAATTGAACCAGCTGTGATCTTATAATTTCGCCAACATTAACCACGAAAACAGCCTATGTGTACCCCAAGAAAGCTTCAACGGATGGATACAAAAGAATAAAAAGAAAAAGGCATCAATAAGATGAATGCCAAAAAATGGGGTAACAAGTAACTTTATGGAATGAAATCTGCTCATAAATAACTGTGACTGTTACAATGATGAGGCTCCTTGCCCATTCAAGAAGAAACTGATGTGTCAAAAAACTCATGGAGCCCTGTCGAAAGGCTGCGTATCGTTGTAACAAACATCCCAAACAGCCTCCATTGCATCCTTAGCAGCCGCTTGAGAGCAGTAAGGATTATTCACCAGCGACATCATTACTCTTCTCTTCACACAATCCTGCTCATGACCTCTGAGCTTCATATAACCACGTAACAGCTCTCGTTTAAAGTGGCAATCACCACTAAGATGACCTGCGCGAATCTCACTACAAGCATGATGAGCACAATTGGTCCATTCCATGTTTCCAGCACGACAATCATCATATGCATGAATCAGCTCATGAATAACCACTTGGTTGACCTCATCCTGAAGCTCAAAATGGTTACTACATACCATAATTCCTAAACCACGAGCATAGCCACCAGCAACCTTTTGTTGGCAATCAACAGCTTTGATGAAGTTACTCCCAATAAAACACCCAGACTTCCCTAAGTGTTCAATAAGAAACTTCGCCATGGGAGTTCGCAAGCTCTTCTTGATCATGTTCTGACACTCTTGCACACTTACACCTTTTCTCATGGATGATGAAGAACTATCTGAGGGACTGTTTGTATCAGCTCCTACACCCTCCATTTCAGATTACCACTGAAAATGAAAAGAAAAAAAATCCCTTCAGTCGACAGCAAATTCAGATAAACATTCTTGTTTCATGAAAGCTTGACAGTGACGGCACACAACTTAAATTTACAACAATTGAATTAGAACTAATTACAAGAGTTAAACAGCATGAAAATTTCAGTACAACGCAAACCGCAAACTCTTATAAATGAGGGTTCAAATTTACTGCAAGTGTACTGGGGTTCTGCATAAAACAGCTGCTCACTTACTTATCAGGCAATTGTACTGGAAAATCCTCATAACAAAACCCAGTGCACCAAATCTTAACTACGCAACCTCACCTTTTAGTCAGACCATAAATCAGCTCTTTATAACGCAGACCAAAGACCAACCCAGAAATGATCTTGTCTGAAATCATGGAAACTCAACTAACAGAAAATCAGTAAGCCACCTGATACATAGCTAGCAACAAGATTGAATCGTGTATTTCTAAATATCATTTCTTCTATAAATCACCAGAAAAAATGCACTAGCATCAACTCTAATCCAGTTAAAAGAGTGCGAAAACCAGCACCAAACGCCCAAAACCTTACTCGTATCTAATCCTCAATACTACGGCCAAACACTCGATCTACAATCTCAAAACTGTCACGGTAACTTCCCCAAACACCTAAAAGACAATCTATATAAAAGAACGGCCAAGTCGAGCACAACACCGAATCACATCATCACAATCAATCTCAATATCACAGCAATCACCAATGTCAATACTAATTCAGTTGCGTAACCGATACGAATTCATGACCACATAAACTCCAATTGCAACTCAACAAAACTCCACAATAATTTCATAACAAACGAAATTATAATAACGTATAAATTACGCCACATACGCGCAGTTTGAGATACCAATTGAAGAACTGTAAACTTTCGATTATTTGGGGGGGGGGGGGGGAATGGCGAATAATTAACTAATTGAGTGCGAATTTCTAATACAATTTCGATTTAATCACCAAAATCAGCTACATTTACGGCAAATATACTCCGGTAAATCATGATTAGGTACAAATTAAGGATCAGACGAAACCCTAAAATGCTAATCAAATGAGGTAATTAGGAAATTATTAATACTGAAAAGCTACAGAAATTTAAGTCAACATACCAAGAAAATTCGGGTAGCTTGTTCTATTCCTCAGTTTTCGGTGGATATACTGAAGCGTAAGGAAGAAATGATCCTCTGTTTGCGATTAGTGAAATTTTGTTATGTTTTATTTATTTATTTATTTGATTTTATACGAAATTGCGGTGTCGGGTTTTGACCTACTTGTGTTCGGGATAAATTCGGCCTCTGTTGGACACGAACTTTTAATTTATGGAGTAGTATGGTGGATGCTAGAAGTAGGATTTGGTCGACAAGAGAGTTGCCTTTCGTCGGAATGGATTCACGAGAAAATGTACTTGAGAAGTTAAGATCGTTGAGTTTGTCTATACAAAGTCCAACAATATAGTCCCTTAAAAATGTAAGGGAGTACGTTTGTACGAAGTATCACAAATGATAGATCTTCGTAACATGGGTACGTTCATCTACCTTCGAAAAATAAATTCAATTCTTCACCCAGAGCAATATAAGTAAGATACGACTTTCCAATGCTTTCGCAATTTGACGTATTTTGATCTTGAATAAAAACAATCTCCTTTTCAAAAGAAGTATACTCCCCTTGGACTTTCACCTCCCTAAATTTCTTGTATATATCTCCTTTATAAAATTTTCTAGTCCGAAGAACCAAAATAAAAGAAACCAAACATCCAAAAAATGTAACTCCAGCAATAATAAGAAAAGCAAGCTTATAACATTCTACACCAACACATGACAAATGTTCTCCTGATTTTCTTGTCAACCCCTTAGCCCTTAACTGCTTTAAGCCCACTCTATCGTATAACTTTCCGGTGAGCGTAACGTTGAAGATATAGGTTCCAATCGGGACGGCCATGGCACCAAAATGTTGTAGTGTAGAGTAGTGTTTGAGCCCGAAATTTTCGGATATGATTGCATGGACTAATGGACATTGGGCTCCGAAACAGAACCCAATAATGACCGAGGCCACATAGAGAGTGTTCGGGATTCCAAAGGCGATAAGGAGGTGGCCTATGCAAGAGATGAGTAGGAGTAGAGTCATCACCATAGGCCGCGGGACCTTGTATTTTGATAGAACAACCTCGGAGGCTAGCCCAGACAAGGCTCGACCTAAGTAGTTCCATATGCTGGTTAAAGAGACGAATGTGGTTATGGTTTTGGTAGGGTAGCCTAACGAGGTACCTATTTGGCCCATGTTGTCAATCGCGGTTAGAGTCCCACCTATGCCGCATATAGTGGACACAAAGAGTAGTTGCATGTCGATGCTAAAGAGGGCTTGGAGTATCGTATAGTCCTCTCCTCTCTCAGGTGGATTGAATACGTTGGTTGACCAAGAAGGTTGCGGTTTTGGATCATCATCCAAGACCTCAATTTCAGCTAGTTTTGCGATTGTATGAGTCTTAGCTACGACAATTGAAGCTTCGCCTTTTGGATCTTCATTCCGGTTGTTTGTGGTGCTCGAAAGATTGTACTCTTCTTTGATTGCAACTACAAGGGGTAGAAAGAGGAAGAAAATTACACCAAAGGGCACTTCCATAGTACTCTGCCCTTGTGAAGCTTAGTCTATTTTGCAATATGATCATAACCATGAGAAATCCGGCCAAGGAGAGTGATATGTAAAGAAGCTTGTTGAAGATCCTTCCGTCATTTTGGTGCTTGACCAACTTCATAACCCTTATGGTTCGAAGGAATAGAATGGAAAAAACACCAGGAAGCCAAGAAATGAGCAAAATGAGAGACTTTGAGTCCTTACCATATAGGGCATGGTAAAATTGTGCAAAGATTGCTCCACTTAAACCCACAAATCCGGTAAAAAGACCGATTACAATCCCCCTACTTTCGGGGAAATTCTTGACACAAGTAACCAAGGTCCCCGTGTTAGAGAAAGATAGGGAATTCGCGCCTATGCAGATGTAGACACACATCTGCCAGACGCGAACACCCTTCAAATGACCGGTGACAGCAAGCCAAACCATGAAGTATCCAAAAAAGTTTATGGTGGCACCAATTGTTAGTATCACCCAAGGAGGGGTGACTTCATTAATTAGGCCAGCAATGATCCCAACATTGCAGCCCAAGTCCTTGAAGAAGCTTACAAGGTTAAGGGTGGTTTGATCGTACCCCATAGACGACTTTAAGTCGTTGGAGTACAGGCTAAAGAGATAGTTGGCTCCGGACATAGCCATGATTAGTTGAGACGCAAAGACCATAAACCACCTTCCTCGGACTAGTTGTGATCCGAACCAACCCATCCCCCTCCACTCACTATTACTGTCACCTTTGAGTAAACAACAAGCCATTTTTACTAGCAAACTAAGTTTGTAAGTTCCTTTGTGGTGTGAACAAGCTAATTTAAACCTCAAGAATGAAGGCCATATATAGGCCGAAAATCGGAACATGTATGTTGTCGTAAGGGTGCTCATCAGTTAAGCTAATTTACCAAAGTTATTGCACGTTTAAAACAATGCATTAACTGAAAATTAGGTGTTATCAGTGGACTGACCTGATAGTTAAAAAGAAAAGAACACTGTATCGTTATAAGTCATGATTTTATAAGTCTGTGAGAGAGATGCATCAGAATATGTAGAATGTTAAGAAGACATAGAATTGGAAAGTTGGCCAAACTGGGTATCTAAGACACTGTTTTACCATTTCCTTTATTTTACCAACCATCAGCAGAGTCCTGATTGCAACATTGTCAAGCAGATTTTGTCCATGGCACGAACTGATTTTCAGCGAATCAAGGCAACGTGAAACATTCAAAATTACTGACTGATACTCTGCAGTCATTAGCTAGGTAGCACCGAAACAGACATGGAAACGGACACACGGGAAACGGCAGCCCGGAAATTGTAGGACACGGACACCGCTAAAAAAGAACAATAGGCTCCATTGTAAAACCACCTTCGTTCAAAATTCACAAACCACCAATCAACACCAATCCAACAACATTATTCAATTAAACAATCATTCATTTACCCAAAAAAAAAAAAAAACAGAAAAGAAAACATAGATACATTCATAATTCATTTACCCAAAACAAACCCTAGAAAATTCTATGAATAAAATCAGAAAAATTAGACTCAATTGATATCAAATCAAACAATAATTAAACATTTCAACTCAATATTAAACAACAAGTAAATAAATGAATTGCTCAAATACAAAAAAAAATTGAGTGAAAACGTACCAGTTCGAAGATGTCGATCGACGAATCGCCGTTCGGTGATGCCGGCAGTGAGTCCAGTGACTCGGTGAGAGAGCGTGAAAGAGAAGGGAGGAGGGGCACGATGAAAGGGAAAAGAAACAAAAAAAATAATCAACTCAACTCAAAATGACGTCGCACAGAGTCGTTTTGGTGTCCGGCTCGGTGTCTATTCTCCAAGAACCGTGTCCAGGACGTTTCGTCCGGTGTCTCCTGGATTTTCGTGTCCGACACCGGGACGTCAATAAAGCAAGGTGTTCGTGCTTCCTAGGTCATTAGTCATCACGGATTCACAGAGGTAACAGTCTTTTTATTTAGTATCAATATTACAGTCTGATTAAAATCTTTTTGGGACTAAGATTTGATTGTTATTGTTGTTGTTGTTGTATTACAGTCTGATTAAATGCAGCGAAACTCTTCTCTTTGTGTTGTGTAGTTCATCTATCTATGTACTACTGGGTTCATATCGCATGTACATTGTCAGGACGGTCAGATTCATATTGAGAGACATCTATGCTTACGAACTGACCATATTGTGGTCCAAAAAAAAAAAAGAAAAAAAAGAACAGACCATACCTTTAATCGTTTTCTTTTTTTATTATTATTCCATCTCGTAGTATTTGACCCTCCGAACATATTAAAATACTTTAACTTTTGTGTATACAAACTTGACCGATTCTAGGCTTCCTAGACTCGTCAATGCTTTGCAAGAACTGTACAGAAGTGCAAAAACAACACTCACTTGCACAACATCAAAAGTTCACTCTCAACTACTGAGCCTTGGCCTGGGACTCACTTACACAGTCACAGTCACAGTAACACCAAAATCCTCTATATTTCTGCTTCGGCCTCAACCACAGAACCCTGTTCTCTAAACTTCTTGTAAATGTCACCTTTGTAAAATTTCCTAGTCCTGATAACCAAAATAAAAGAAACCAAAGACCCAAGAAATGTAGCACCTGTAATAATAAGAAAAGAGACCTTGTAACAGTTGGCACCTACACATCTCAAATCCTCTCCTGCTTTTCTTTGCAACCCTTTTGCAGTTAACTGCCTCAATCCCTCTTGATCATACAGCTTCCCAGTCACGACAACGTTGAACACATACGACCCTACTGGGCTAGCCACAGCTCCGAAATTATAGAGGGTGGAGTAGTACTTGAGTCCGAAAATCTCTGATAT
>JBBYHQ010000013.1:6083090-6107061 GCA_038382645.1 Spergularia azorica
TTCAGTTTAGATCAAATCAAATCAAGTTTATTCAAATCAAATCAAATCAGATCAGTTCAATTCAAATCAAATCAAATTAGATCAGAAAATTGCAGTCCAATCGCACATGGCCTAATACTCGAAAGAAACAAAACATTATACCTGGAAATCTTTCGTACTGTGGAAATAGATCCGAGATAACCACAACACGTTCTTACAAATCTTAAAAAAAAGAGTATTTTTTTTTTTTTGAAAAAAAAAAAAAAAAATAGAGTAATTTTACTTGCGCTTGAAATTTATTTTCGAGGATTATATAATCAAAATTGTCTAATTTCTAAAGATTTCTTAATATAATAATTTGATTAAGTGTATCTTTTTGTCTTGGTCCAACTCTTCTACTCCTAGTTTATCACCTCTCTATCTCACATCTTGTCTACTCTCATAGTCTCATGCCATTAGCTTGAATTAGACAATCTCAAAAAGACTGATTTAGGAGAGAGAAAAAATCACCATCTTTGTTAATTGGTATCTTCATTGATGGGCTTCTGTGATCATCTTCCATGGCTAAAACACTCTCAAATCTGAATTTCATGTCACTCCCCATCACTGGCCTTATACTTCTCCTCATTCTCCTTCATTCTCTCTTATAATAATCAATTTAATCAATTTTATTTCCAATCAAAAAACTCAATTTTCCCCCAAATTTACTCAAAATTTCGGAATTTCCCATCTGGGTTTTGTTCGTAATCGAAAAACAGTCAAACCCTTTTCATCAATTGAAATTCCACTCAATCCCCAATTAAAAAGTTTCAATCTTTTTCCAATTTTTGTTGTTTTTTTTATTTGTTTGATTTTTTTTTTTCTTGGGTAATTATTTTTTTACAGAGTTGCAGTAAAAGTAAAAAAAAGTGAGATGGCATCTGTGTTTGTTTACCATGTGGTGGGTGATCTGACAGTGGGGAAGCCAGACTTGGTGGAATTTTGGGAGACAGAGACAGTAGAATCTGCAATTAAGGCAATTGGGGAGTCAACAGAAGGAGGGATTCCCGTGTGGAAGAAGAAACCTAATATTGCTGTTCATGAAAATAGTGAGATGAGATTGCAAAGATTTGTGGGCATTCTTAATCCTTTGGATATTGTTGCTTTTTTAGCAAGGGATTGGTGTTTGCAGGATCAGGAGAAAGCTATGAAAACCCCGGTTTCCGAAATCGTTGTTCCCAATAATTCTCTCCTTAAGGAGGTTGATCCTGCTACAAGGTTTGCACTTTTCACTGATTTTTGCATCATATAATGTGTATGTTAATATTTTGACACTTTTTTGTTAGAGAACTTTATTTTGTGGTCAAAACCCGGGGGTTCGTTCATTCATATCAAGGTCCGCGAGGGTAATAATTGGTTTCGAAGAAACGTAGAAATCGTATTCTAAATGATGAATGTGTGTCCTTAGTGAGACAATTTTGTGCCTTTTTCTGCTTCCTATGGATTTGATTAGTAAGGAGTTTGCCCATTATTGTATTGCCTGTTGATTGTATATTATTTGACCACATGTTGTGAGAGATTCTTATACTTTTTCGGATTTTTCGTGTATAGTGGAGATTTGATTCCACCCTTTTTTATTGATGATGAGTTCGCCTTTTTTTGTTGTTGTATGATTATGATTGTTTCATGTTGGGTCTGGAGAAGTAAAACAAATAATTCTCAAGGTTCACTTTTGATTTTGTTTGCCCAAAAGGTGTCCTTTTTTTTTTTGGTACTTCCTTGCCTGTGAATCTTTATTATTTCATAGGTTTGTGCTGCTCACTTATCTGATGATTCATGGTAGTGCCTTTGATGGGTTGGTTTTCGCCAGGTGAATTAGTTAGTGTGTCTATGTTTTGGTGATTTCATGTGTACTGATTTTGTGCCCCCCTATCTCTGGGTTGCTTGGTTTTTTAGCTGTTTGGTTTCACGACATTGTCTAAAGATTGTCAATACGGATGGTATCATGAGTTTTCCCATTTGGGTTTAAGGCGTGTGTTTACTATGATTCTGGGAGGAAATTGTAATTTAAAGGACACGGAATCACAGTAAGTGGATTAATGGTAGCTAATTAGAAGTGTAACCGAGCATTCTTTTGCTGATCAATGTTTAAGTTCAACTGGGTTAAGATTTTAACTGACTGTAGGGTTTGAGCAAACATATAGTGAAATGTCCAGTAAAATTTTTTTTTTTTTTTTAGAACAGAAATTTTTGGTAATTACCTTACATTTTTTTGCATCACTTTTGTGTTTTTGAAAGAGGTTATTCTTTTGCGTCTCACTCTCAGTCAAGACCGTCTTATCCAAGGTTAGGATCAGCTAATGTGTGCTATCATCTTTAGTCACTGTTTATTGTGAAAGTTCTCTTCTTTGACAGATATCTTTAGACAATGGTCAGCAAATGTGTGCTAGCATAGTTATTTTAGAAAGATCTCTTCTTGAACAGATATCTTTAGACCAGTTCAGCACACGGTGTGCTAACATCTTTAGGCATTGTTAACTTTTTATGTTAGACGAGTTTGGCCTTTATTTTCTGACACCATCGTCCCCAGATATTCCTGAAGGAGTTATTCTCGTTTTTGGTGATATTGTTTAGTAAAGAAGTTTATACAGTGAAACATCTTTGTGTCTTAAGTGCGGATTTAGTCCATTATTTTATTGCCTGATAACTATCTGATAATCTGATATTATAAGCAGATTTATATGCTTTTTCCTGTCTCATGGAATTCGTTCCACAATCGATCATTGATGATGAGTTTTATCTTTTTTTTTCTTCCCGGATAATGTCTGCTCCATGGTGCATTTGGGAAGATCAAAGATAATGATTATTTATTAAAATTTGGGCCTTTTGTTTATTGGTGATGTGTACTGGTCTTGTGCTCCTGTAGGTCTGACTTATGTAGTACTAGGCATAGTTGGATTTACAAGTTGCCTATCTGGGCCAAGTTATCTACGGCAATCAATATGGCTTGTATCATAAGCTTTTCGTTGGCTTCTAATGCTTGAGGCCATTATGATTTTAGAGGAAACGTTAATCTTGATGGTGAGCTTTTGCCAGACTTATGGAAGTGAATCATGTAACTAGCTTTATATGTTAGTTCAAGTCTTAGGATGTAATTAAGCATTGCAAAGGTAACGTTTGGGTTTTAAATGTAGTCGCTTTTTGAACTTTACTTTTGGTTTTAAGTTTAAGTTGTAAGTATCTTTTCATTTAGTGAGTAGGATGTAATGGAATATTTCTCTTTCCTTTTTCAGACAACATGCACTTCTGTTAGGATGAAGTGTAAGATTGGCCATTATGACATCTCAGCAACAGAAAGTCTTGTGTGAGACCGCTTAACTCAATTATGTTTTTGATATTTTGTTATTACCTTTGGGGTTGATAGGAGGTTACTTTTGGCCTTCTCTTTCAGCCATTCTCATTCTAATAGACCATCTCTATCAAATCTAGGTTTAGCAACCACAGCTATGGAAAGTTTTCTTTTTTGAGACTTATGAATGGCTAAGTCATGTGTGTGTAGATCAATCCTGACGCTTGATATGGCGTGCAGGCTGTGCACCCCTAGTCCAGTAGTCCCCTACCCACAGGTTGCCTGCTTGATAAGAGATGTTATTTCATAATCCACAGCTCCTTAAAAGGGCTATCTTTTTATTGAGACTCTCCTTTTCTGCTTTTCCCCAAAATCTGTTTTTGCTGATAGCTTCTTCTTGGTTCGTGAGCATGCTTTTTTAATCTAAGAAATGCGATTTAAAGATGATTCCCTGATAAGTTCCATATTTTTAGCTCTCAGTGAGTTCTTTTTTAGGTGAATAACTCACTAACTTCTGGAGCACATATCAAAACTTTGTTGTACTCTGTAAGCTTTGATATTTGCTGCGACAAGGAGCAGATATGAGCATCAATCTAAAGGTTGCTATCTTCAATATCTGAGATTCTTGATTTTGTTACTCAAAGATTTGGGTCTGAGTGGCATAATAGTTCGTCTACATAAATTTTGTAGTCTGTTGGGAAATTCTTGTTTGAGGTTTGAAAGGAGAGAGAGTCTCCATACATTGTGTTTAATATTGATGCAACCTCTTACTTCCCTTTGAATTCCATGATTTGATGCTCATTCCACTGCATTGTTGGTGGTTGTCTGTGTTTTGGACCCTTTCAGTTCGGTTAAGGGATCAGGTTTCTGTGAATATTTGCCTTCTGGCAGGCTGTTCTTCTCTCTCTCTCATTTTATTGATATTTTTTAGGGTTTGAGGGGTTGGGTGGGTGAGTTGTCATCCTGTTATTGATTTCACGGTGTTTGGAGCTCTCTTTAGTGATGCTTTTCACTCAGTTGAAGGCACCCCACTTTTCTGTTTTCAGATGTAAATAAAACCCAATGACTTTGTTCAACAATTGCACTAGTTGCTGTCTAATGGGGTGTCAGTTATGAGACTGAAGTCACTGACAGGGTCGAAAAAATTTCATGATTTCAACGGGTGATGGTGTTCAAACTGGTTGTGGTGCTAGTGGGGGTTTCAGTTTGACAGAGAATGTTCAAACTGAAAATTTCTTAATGTCATCTTTTTACACAGCAAATTGGATTCTCCAGCTTTTTGTTGTTATATATTTTAATCATTCTCCTTCCTTCTGTATGCATAGGACATCTTTACTAGCAAAGTTGCACGGTTTATGAACTGTAGGAACTGCTCTGCCTCTTAAAACTGGCTTCTCAGGGTCCTTGTCCAGGCTAGGTACAGCTTACAACTTTGAATACCTAAAGATGATGGAGTGACCTATCGAGTAGCATTTTCAGCAAGACAAACTAACTAGATGGCAATAGCTCATATTTCCCTTTCCCACCCTGCCCTCTTTCTCATTCTCCCAGTGTTCTTAACAATAAAGAAGAATAGATGTTTGGTAATGAACTGAAAATTCCGTTAGGAGATCAACTTTGGTTTTACTGCTAACCATTTGCAAGGTTACATATGAATTCAGCACGTATGAATACCTCTGAAGGTTAATATATAGTTTAGTCTTGCTGCGATTGCCTTGGTCTGTCGGTATAATATTGTCTTGGTCACATGAATCTTTTGTGAAATGAAGTTGTGGACCTAGCACATTTTACCCTTCTAGAGGTCACTGGTTTGAAGAAACCGTCTCTTTCATACATCGGCTTCTCTAATATATCATGCTACTCGTTTGATTCTGCTTTCTGTATGGTGGTTTCTTATTGCATAAATATCTACTCTTTGTGAACTATTGACGTGCCCTTGGTTTCATCAAAGAAAGTGAATGGTTTTGTGATTGTCAAGAATGTGTTTGATCATTCGTACTATCTGCCAATACCTTAACTGAACATTGTTCACTGTGTGCTAGACTGATAGATGCGTTGGAAATGATGAAGCAAGGAGTGAAGCGTCTTCTGGTGCCTAAGAGTGTGGCTTGGAAGTGTGTGAGCAAAAAGTTTTCAGTTCTCTACAATGGCAGATGGCTTAAAAATATGGACGCAGGGAGTAGTGCAAATAATCTTGCTAATCTCAGCCGGCCTTCCTCATCTACGAACAGTAATATTAGCAGGACTAAGTTTTGCTGTCTCTCTAGAGAAGATGTCATCCGATTCCTGATTGGTTGTCTTGGAGCGTTAGCTCCTGTTCCACTTACTTCCATCGCTTCACTTGGAGCCATAAGTCCCCACTATACTTCTATAGAAGCCTCTTTTCCAGCCATTGATGCGTCCCACCAGCTTTCGCTGGATCCCGTGACTATTGCAGTTGTAGAGCCTGCTCCTGATGGTCAACATAAAATCATAGGAGAAATATCAGCTTGTAAATTATGGAAATGTGATTACTTAGCTGCAGCATATGCTCTGGCTAATCTCTCAGCCGGGCAGTTTGTTATGGGAGTCGAGGACAATGTAACACCAAGACATGTTCCTGTTATAGGGGTCGATACAGCGGTTGGAAGAGACGGCAATGCAACTAATGAGAATGGCTCAGGGAAGCTCAGACGGAAATTCAGCAGTAGAAGTATCGGATTCTTCAGCAATGCTGTTAGTCCTAGCATGGGCCATGTCCGAAGCATGTACAGAGGACGAAGCGCACCTTTGACATGTAAGGTTACTAGTTCACTGGCTGCAGTCATGGCTCAGATGTTATCTCATAGAGCTACCCATGTTTGGGTAACCGAAGGTGAGGATGATGTATTGGTCGGCATTATAGGGTATGGAGAGATTTTGCATGCCGTGACTAGACCACCCTTGCCAACTGGGTCCTGATCTCGGTCGTCAGAGTACATTTTGGATTCTTTTTCGCTTTTTGTGAGTCAAGTTCGTGTTAAAATTTTCGAGATATATATGCTCATTTGTACATGTCTAAGGCGTTGTGGCCAATATGCATGTTAGACTTGGTTACGAAGAATGTCCATCTTTAGTTGTGTAAATCGGCATTGCCAGTCTTGTGTTCGTGTTTATGTCACGTTATTTCATTCCGATCATTTTCAGTCTTGTTGCTACTGTTTAGTTGAAACAAGAGGTAACATGAAAATTTACGTAATTTGTGAGTTCTAACACATTAACAACTCGAATTATTGTTAGAGGCACATGATGCTCCGACAATTTTACCATTTCAAAAAAAATAAAAATTTAAAGATACGACGTGACCCAACTTACTAATTAATAACACCATAGTTACTCCTCTGATCTGTATGTCCTATTCAACATCCGAAAATGGGATATAGTTTGCGAAAGAATACTAGTCGATGAAATAGACTTGTTGATCAGTCACGTGAATGTGAATTATTGCGAACGAAAATTGAAAGATTTTCGATTGGAATCGCTTGGAATTTGCAAGGTCTACAAATAGAATCAAAATCTGTCGACTGGTTAATTAATTAAGAACCGGAATTCTCAGGAATGCATCATAATATCCTTATGATGTACTCGTATGTTGTATGCTTATGTTTAGTTATGTTAATGTACTATGTTAACTAGTAGCAGGTTAATTAATTAACAACCGGAAGTCTCAGGAACTGGTTAATTAGTATGTTGTATGCTTATGTTTAGTTATGTTAATGTTCTATGTTGAGTGACTTAAGTTATCTGTATGTTATGAGGATGTTGGTACATGGTAGCAACGTAGTTGCGTAGTAGTAAGTAGGACCACACTAATAAGAGCATAAAATCGTCGTGTATACTATACGTTTTTTCTTTTTATCCAATTTTGTTGGTTTGTTTGATAAGTAAAATGTTTTCAATCTTGTATACAATAAATGTGTAGTTTATGTGCAATATATGTGTAATTATGTGCAATATATGTGTAGTTGAGAAGAATATCAACATAAAAGTAGATTAAAACTAAGAGAATACCACTGCGTTGAAAAATTTGAAAACCATGGGAATCACTGTAAGGACAACAAGATGTAGCTCAACCTTAATGTTTGCGAAACACATGATGTAGCTCAACCTTGTTGTTCTGGCTGAGCTGACATTTCATGTTACACAACCTTACTACTCCAAATTATTGGTTATGGCCTGACTAGCACTTACTACGGTTTTAAAAACTTACCATCTTGATCAACTGCCTCAATCTATTATGTTGAGCCTGTTGTGGGATACTTTTTTTTTTTACCAATATTCTTATTTGTTTTTCGATTATGCTTGGCATTTTGAAGTGCAACCTACATAACAAGCAATTGTAAGATTATTGAATATGTAGAACGTAATCATATGATATCATACAATTGTCAAAACGATGTTACCATTTGTGAGAGGAGGGCATAACGTGAGATTAATTGTTCTGTGTGTTTGCTAATTAACTAGTATCGCACAATTGTATTCTCCCTCCCTCGATTCTCTTCGGTTCTGGAAGTTTAATTCGAGTTTCTTTCACAAATTCAAATAAGATTTTCAAAGAACGGAGGAATCTGCCTTTGCCTATAAGAAAGAACCGATTCCCAGCCAACGAAGTCAAAGGAAGGATCAAAGGAAGGATCGCTCCCGAAGCTATGCCATCATACTAGACTACTGCTGCTCGAGAAAAGGGGACTACTGATATGGAGTACGAATGTATGAGATATGTCTAACAAAAAGTTAAAAGAAGAAAAAAAAAATATACCTGCTAGACAAGGCAGCCCATGCAATTCCTATGATGCAAGAGTAAGAATTTGGGTTAAAAATAAGTCTAACCCAACCCCGTTTTGTCAAGGCCCAAAGAGATGGTTTGACAAGGAGGGTAAATTGTGAATAGGTGAATGAAAGTGGATAGCTTATTAATTTACGTACAATTAGTAATTAACAACCTAACCTAGACATTGAATTCATCGATCGATTTGGTTTCGTCAGGTAAATAAAAGTACCATAAAATCAAATATATCGCATGAAACTCCAATAAGTTTGATCAACGTTACAAAATAAGTCTACAAACTAATCTAAATCCAGCAACATCTCGACGGATGTTTCATATAGCGGTAGTAGTCGTTGAAACCTTGAGCATCATCATGAACATGATATTGCCGAGTGTCTAAAGAGTAGTATACGATACGTTTTTCTTTATTACTAAGGCATGGAAGATAAATCCTGTTTTTCATCTTGGACTCCTTCAATATTGTCGACAAAGTTGAGTAAGGGCTAATAAACACGATGTAATTTCCAAGGCTTTCAAGTGGAACCCAATTCTTGTTTGATTTGTTAAAGCAAAATACTCGAACCAACGTTCCCATCCTATCGATAAATATTGCAACGAGCTCCTCGCCGCACACAACTAGATGACATGAATGAAACTTGTATTTTTCCGCAAATGGCTTGTCGTAAACGGTCCAACTTGGGGCTTCACCAGCTACCAATGTGAATACCCCTACATACCCGGAAGTGTCGATGAAGTAAAATGCACCAGAGTGATAAACAGGGCAACCATGACCAGGGGTAAATGGATTG
Organism: Spergularia azorica; assembly: GCA_038382645.1. NCBI lineage: Eukaryota > Viridiplantae > Streptophyta > Magnoliopsida > Caryophyllales > Caryophyllaceae > Spergularia > Spergularia azorica. The sequence continues at coordinate 6,091,993 of JBBYHQ010000013.1, forward strand.
ATGTTGTCAAAGGGACAAAAAGTGGATAACTTTTTGTTAGACATATATCATACCAGAGTGATAAACCATGTGATAAACCAGCTACCAATGTCATTAGCTTAAACCATGGGAGGAATTTTGTTTAGTTGTAGTTTTGTTAGCTACTTAGTTTGCCCAATCTCCCTAGCTTGGAAAATGAATTAAAAATAAGAATTGATAGGAAGGAAAATAAAAATCGTGGGTCCAAGTTGAAGCCATCTACTTGTAGTTTTACCAAAACTAATGTAATTTGTAATTTCAGCTTGAAAATTATATTGTACCCTCGGGGTATATTGCATTCTTGTACCCGCTCTAATAAATTGATGAGCAATAATTTTATTAGTTAGCATTGACTTATAAATTGGTGAACATATTTTTCCAATGCTATTGCATGATGTTTTATGTATTTGACCTATAGTATGGAGATTAATATACTTTAAAGTTTGCTCATCATAATTTTAGCGGGTGCTCAACAAATCATATCAATTGCTCATCGAAATGCCTTGGGGGTACGAAAACTGCATATACCCCCGGAAGTACGGTATAAGAATTGAACATATCTCCTATCTGCAGGCAAGCTAAACTACACCTAACCATTGGAGATAATCTTAGTGCTAATTTTAGACGACAAAAAAAAAAAGTCAAGATTAAATAAAGGTAAAAAAACCCTCAATTGTTCATTAAAAAAAAAAAAAAAGAACAGTATTCATTAGTACTGAGAGCTAACCTCTATGTGGGGGCATCACCCAACAGGGCCATCTGTGCAATCGCAATCCTGGGCAAGGCAAGAACGTCGAACTACAGTCATCGAGCCTGTACAAGACCACTTCGTCGTCGACTAGTTCTGGTTGGTGAAAGTAGACACAATTCCCTTCAACATTGCCCGTGGTGGCGGTTTCGGAACTCTTGCTGGTCCTGCACCATGTGCAACAATCATCGCCAAGGAAGAAGGCGCGATCACCCAAAGAATCGACCTCAGTCCAAACCCCTTGGCCCAAGTCCAACTCGAAAATTTTGACTGCATGAGATCCAATGTAATACCGTGTTGCCATCTGAACCATGTAAATTAAGCTACGAGATTCAACCATGAACCTTATATATCCGTCACGAAAAAAGGGGGGATTCGGAAGGGTGATGTTCGACAAGAGTGTTATGTTAAACGAGTTCGATGAGGCGTCATCATCATCCACAACAACATCGATACGGACTAAATGTCTTTCACTATTCACCAATGCACGACCGTAGCCGTAGATGACCCCGTTGAGAGCCACAGTGTTTTCAATTCTCGCTGCCCTGTCTTTGATTTCGATATTTTTGGAGACCCAACAAGAACTTTGTTTAGGTGGACATCGAATAGAAAAGGCCTCGCCATCGAAGAACAAGAAGAGAAAGCAGGAGACACTACTATCTTCGTGATCCTCATCGATAGGGTCTGATGTCAAGAAACAACTCATCCTCCCATGTTGATGGAAAAGTGGAGGGAATTCTATCGATTTCGAGGTGAACGGGTTCCAAAGAGTGATCACGTTCGCATCAGGTATCTCAACTTGTTTGTCTTTGAGAAATAACCACCCAAATTGCGAGCCAAGTATATACTTGGCTTGCAATATAGGGACGCTCTTAACATACGACTTGTTGTTGAAGGGTTCTGTGCTAAATGTCTGCACATCCTCATCCTCATGTGTATAAATTAGCCATGGCAGTACTTGTCTCAATCTATCATCAACCATTATTGCTTCCTCGATTTTATTTGTCGAAAACAAAATCACAGTTCGATTATATATTGAATTTCTATAGTTATCGCACATATGCACAATTCCAAGTTATAATTCAGGTTTTATACTCGTTTGAAAAAGCGAAAATTCTAGGGTCATTACCGCAAGTGGTAATTACCATAAAAAAATAATATTTTATTAAGATTTTTTATTTTCCTATATTAATTTATAAATAGAGTATCTAATATTTACATAGTTAAAAAATATAAAAACAAGTATATGTTTGGCTTAAACTTTTCGGGTAGAATTAGGTTAAATAATCAACTATTTCACTTGATAATTGTAGCCCTCATTCATGAGGTTTCACCCAACCCCATGGCTCCTGCCCTGCTTTCCCCCTCCCCTCGGCTAAGTGATGCTAGAATGGAACTTTTGTGCTTACTTGAATCCAGGAGTTGTGGTTGGCCACTCATTGGCGTCAGTGAGAAGGAAGACGTCCTCCCAAGTCCCAATCAACACCCTCGACTTTGCCTTCGCCTTTGATTCAAGATTGCCACTCTCCCTTGCTTCCCACCATGGCTGATTCAACAAGATGATGGCAAACTTGCATCTTGATTAATTAGAGCTAGTTCTAATTTCTATATGGGTCTACTTTAAGCAGCACCAAACATGTCCTTACTTTAATGATTTTCTATAACATAAATATTGGATATTCTATTTATAAAGTAATAGAAGAAAATAACAAACTCAATTAAAATATAATTTCATTATGGTGATTACCACAGGCGGTAATGACCATATAATCATTGTTGAAGAAGTAGTACCTAAATATGGCAGGTTGTACATTTTTTTTAAGATGTATCCAGTACTCCAATGTTTATGGTGAAGTATAAGAAATATGAACTAAAAGTGAAAAAATAATCATAAATCATCCCACCACAGGTCCACAGCTAGAGGGGGAAACAAAGTGGATCAAACTACTCAAATTAGTTATGAATTTTATTTGTTTCATTCCGAATATAATAACTTTGGAATTTTTGGTTCGTTTTTGGCGGCTAATCTAATTTCTAGGATTCCGACCTGACAACAAACAGTTCTATAAACAACATGAACAAATATGCTTGTACTAGTTTGCATGCCTGTGTCACGCCCGAGCCATATATTTATATTATTTATACTCGTTTTATAACAGAACTGTTGTCTTATCTTTGTTCTCAGGTTTTAGTATAGTATTAGATTAGATTAGATTAGATTAGATTGTAGGAACTATATATGGAGGTCAAGCCAGGGCGTGACGCCCCGAGGACGACCACACTCATAAGAGCCTAAAATTGTCGTATATACTATACGTTTTTGCTTTTTATCCAATTGTGTTGGTTTGTTTGATAAGTAAAATGTTTTCAATTCTTGTGTACAGTAAATGTGTAGTTCATGTGCAATATATGTGTAATGTATGTGTAGTTGAGAAGAATATCAACATAATAGATTAAAACTAAGAAAATACCAAAATGCGAATATAGCTTCGACTGCGTTGAAAAATGTGAAAGCTAGCCATGGGAATCATTGTAAGGACAACAAGAAAGACGAATCGAGCACTACTACCGCTAACTAAAATTATAAGTTTTTATCATGAAAAACTGTCTGATCCATTCTAATGGAAACCAGGGTGACTTGAGTCATCCCTACATCGTCCCTCCCCCCCTATATCAGCCAGGCCACACTACCATAAGCACACTACAATACAACATAAATTAAAACATAATTCTCTACTTTCAAACGCACAACCAATCACAAGTCCCCAACTGTAAAACGTGACAATCATGAAAGCTACTATTAGGACAAGGATAAAGGCGGCGAATCAAGCACCACCACTAACACCACCACCACCACGACCCTCTATATAAGGTCACTAAACCTGTACTCAGTCTACATACAAACTCACCATCCTCCCACACACAAACTCTGCACGATACAAAAGAAAAATCACAAACAAATCAATGGTGGAAGGTGATGATGATTATCAGTATACCCGCTACGGTGAGACGTGGGACGTTTCATAGCAAGGAGAAACTGGACAATCATGACAGTCGGTGCAGAGGCAGCGAGGACACCACCAACACGTCTTCCACCACCACTACCACCACGACCACCACCACGACCACCACCACTGCAGAATCCACAATTTAAAATCCATATGTTGTATTATTGTTGTTTAGGAAAGGAGTTTTAAGCAAGTTAGGTTTATTGTATTCTCGATGTGGATGAAAGACAAGCCCATTTTCTTCTGTCTATTGTCTATTGTGTGGTTTAACAGTAGCTAACTAAGGTGGAACAGAACACTCTTTTACCGATCAATGATTAATGGTCATCGAGCGGAAGTTTTTAACTGACTGTAATATTTCAGGGTAAATAAATAGTTTAAAATCTATTTAAGTGTGGTACGTACTCTTCTAAAAAAAAACCATAAATCATCCCACCACAGCTAGAGGGGGTGAATCAAACTACTCTGAAAATTTTGGTTCGTTTCGGCCTGATCTAATTTTTAGGACTCCATCTAACACCAAACAGTTCCATAAACATGAACAAACAAAAAAATATGCAGCTTTACGATTTTTTTAAAGCAGTTTTACCATCTCGATTATTTAGGCAAAACCCTAATCATTGGTCATCAATAATTTTGATTCGATCATGTGATTCACACCCATAGTTCACTATGTTACTAAATTTTTTGGTCTTAAGTACTAAAATGTGGTTGCAATTTGAGGATTAAGGTTGGCCTAGTGCCTAGGATATTGACTTCCTTAGGGGTTATTGTCCCCAGTTCGAATCCTCATATCCCCTACCTCGCAATACTACTCTTATATACCAAAAGAAATGTTGTTGGAATTATTGAAAAATAAATGTATTATTTATTTATTTATTTTTTCTATAGAGGTTATTTAGGTAACAGATCAGAATCAAACTTCGTATTTATAGAAGCAGATTATAATATTTTTGTATAAAATAAAAAAAATTCACACATTCAATTTATTCAATTAAATGAAGTGTTCTTTTTTGTAAGCAAATAGGTTGTAAAAGGAAGTGCGAATCAGCTCTGATCTGCTATTAAACAGCACCATAAAGACAACTCCAAATACACATTTTCATGTGCCTAGTACAAATCATATATATATACATCTACATGCATCATTCTATAACCAATCCTATTTGTTCATTATTTTAAATCATACATGCATTTCAATTTCAAGTTCTTTGTATGTTTACTTTGTGAAGTTCACTCCTAAATTGTGAGAACAGTCAGGTGCCAGAGGCACGGGCCACCAGGCCCAACGCAAGATCTACAAGTTTTTGGGCCTTTCGCTTGGCAACATTGGTGATTTTTCACACTGAATAAAAAGTTCAGCATCAAAGTTTCTCTCTGCTCAACATTTTTGTTCAATTCACTTTAAAAGGTTACGTGACTTTTACACTCTTTTTTTTTTCTTTCAATTGAAGTCATTTTGCTTTTTTCCAGTTGCAATTTTTATCGTCCTAAAATTTTGGTTGTGTACTAGTGATTGAATCAAATCCAACAAAAATTTGGTAATTAACGACTAAAGTTTTTCGTGTTTAAATTAAAATTCGCACTGTCAAGTTATATGATTTTAATTCACAATCCAATTTTACAATCATTATATAATAATGTAACCAAACAACATATTAGAATGCTGAAGTTTGAGATCAAACAACATTGATAGTCACTTTTACTTCAATTCTACGAGATGTTTGTCAATGAGTTTAATTTGTTGTTGTTAATAATTAGAGGGTGCTAACTGAAATTTTCGATCATATTATAGGTGTATAAACCGGAATTTTTCTAAATTACCACCACCATGCAATTTTACTATTTGTATTTCAAAATTGCACTGTCACTGTTTCATGAACACATGAAATTTACTAGTGCATCACAAATCCCATTTCGCTTCACTTTAGAGGTTTTTTTTTATTTTTTAATGTTTTTTAAAGGAATACAAAGGAGTATTGCTCGAACATTATTGTTGGATGGTTGGTTTGTAATATTGTGAATATAATCAATTTTCAGGAACAATGGATGATGAAAAATCGATCCCTCCACCAACTAATTCTATGCCATGGCTAGTCTTTACACATGCATTCGATGAAGACGAGTCGAACCTGATGCAAACGTTTAGCACACTTACCTTCAACAACAAGTATTTGTACCTAAAAAGTATCCCGGCAATAACGTACAAGACCATAATAGGCTCACAATACGGCTGGCTGATCCTCCAACGTAATCAACGCGACCCAGGGGATGCCTTCTCGATCACTCTTTATAACCCGGTGACCTCGGAAACCATCGATCTGCCTCCATTTCACTATCATAGAACTGATCCACTGATGGTAAGGTCTTCGTTGACATCACCCCCTAACGAGAACAATTGTTTTGTTTTCGTGTTCTTTCTTGGCTGGGCATTTTGCTGGCAGTGTCGACCTAGCAATATCGAGGAATCGAGGTGGGTGTCAAAGAGGATTGAGATTAATGGTGACCAAGCCTTCGTCTCTATGACAGCCACGCTCAATGGTGTCATTTATGCCTGGGGATGTGCAATTGATGATGATTTGGACATAAAAGTTGATTGTTTGGTCTCTTTCGAGGTCGTTGATGACGGCTCATCGAAGGACATCGCCATAAGGCACCTCCAGCTTAGGCTGAAGGATACTCACTTCGCCTTCATCCTCGACATATACTATGCCTTCATGGTAGAGTGCGGTGGTGCAATTTACCTTGCACAAGTTGGTACACGCCACTATGATGGTGTCCAGAGCGTCAGAGTTTTCGAGTTAGACTTGAATCGAGAAAGTGTAATCAAGGTGCACTCATTGGGTAACCGCGCCTTGTTGCTAGCCACACATGGTAGCACATGGTGCTTTTCAAGCTCGACCTGTGGATCCACTGAGGGGGGTATCGAGGGGAATTGTCTCTACATTTATGAGTCTAAGTTTATAGAAGAAGGGCTTGTGTTGTACCGGCTACATGATTGCACCTCAACATTTTTGCCTTGCCCTGAAGTGCTATACCCTCGCTCGTCCTTCCCTGCGTGGGTGATGTCGCAACCCCAAAGGTTAGTATCATTCACCTCTGTTGAGTTAGTTATTCGTTTAATTTCAATAAGTAGTATATATCACCAAACGGTCTATACATCTTAGTTCTTATATTGTGAAGTAGCACTTTGTCGACCTTGATTGACATTGTCGATTTTGGATGAATCAGTAATTTTAAGTGTTCTTTTCATTTTTCTTTTAGTGTTGACAGGTCAAGCGTATTATACAGGCGTAACAATCGCAGTGAGGACAATGCTCTTGTCCTCGAAGTGGTGCCGAGACGGAGAGGAACGCAGAGGAGCTACTTCTCTGAACTTCCCTTGGAGTTGATCCAATTAATTTCGAAGCGTATGCATTTGTTTGATTATTGGAGTTTTCGTTGCACTTCCAAGACATTTAACTCGGCGACCCCTGCACCTCGATGGAGATCGAACAATGCCCTGCCCTTGTTATTGGTGTATGAAAATGATCATAAAAGATGTCGATTGATGGATCCTTGTCGAGACTATTCTCGCTCCTGCGTTCTCTCGTTCTCTTCAAATTATTTCGATTTCGAGTTCTCCAAAGACGGCTGGCTACTCGTATCTGATGGTATTTGCTTATGGTTCTTCAATCCCTTCACTAGGGAGCAGCAATCGTTGCGTGCTTGCCCTCATAGTTACTGTCGAATTGGCTTCTCGAACAATCCAACTTGCATGAGATCTGCGGTTGTCGCAATTGGACAGAGAGACCCTGGGCCAATACTCTATATCTACTACCTTCGAAACAACGACAAGAGTTGGATTACTTGTCGATTCGACGAAAATTATGGAAGTCATCGATTTATGCCAGGCTATTCTAGTCCTGTGTATCATTCCGGGGCATTCTATTTTTTGGACTTGGTTGGGTACCTTGGAGAATTCCATTTGATTGATGGAGCCTCGGCTTGGACTGTCTACAACAAGCCTTTTGCGACATTTTGTAGATTTCATTCATGTTATCTAGTCGAATGCAACCAGAAACTCCTATCAGTGTTCATCTGGGAAAAGGGATCCTACATCCGAGTGGTCGAGTGGAATGACTCGAACAAAAAATGGGTTCACATCAACAGTCTTGGAGATCACGTCCTATTCATTTGTCCTTATTCGTGTTTTGCAGTGTCGACAAGTGATATGAAGATGCAAGATAGGATTTACCTTCCATGGCTGAAAGGTAGGAAGAGTATCGTCTACTACTCTCTCAAGACGAGTAAGTACCATGTCAATGCTAGCGAAGAAGCTTACAACGATTTCTTCTTCATGCAGCAGCCATCGAGGTGTTGTTGGATCTAGCTTTTTAGTTTTTACTTGTTTTATAATGTTCTATGAGTTTCCTCCCCTGTACTGTTCCGTATTCTCTCTGTTTTTAGGTGTACTTTTGATTTCGTTTGAGCTCTTTGCAACCCTACATATTGTAGTACATGCATGAATGTCGTATTGTTATTGAATTGTATACAATAAGATTTCCTTTGTTCAAATTTTGTTGGACTTCTTTAAGCGATATTTACATGTTTTGAAAAAGTCGACCACACTACACTTAATTATATTTCTCCAACAACTTTAATCAACTAACATTGTGCCCTGTCATTCACTCATACCACTAAGTTTTGGATAAGTTTAAGAGTTTATCGTGATTCATGAAGTCTCATGAAGTAAGCAAGATCTTTTAAAATTTCGCTATTAGCGAACCCCTAAATAGTAAATTACATCTCCAAACGATGATCTATTAAAAAGCATTGCATCACCATAAAAAGAAAACATACTCTACTCATGGAACTAAAAATGGAATGAGAACTTAATTTAATCAAACCAACCACTTTTCTCAACTTTCTCATGCAAATCAAGTTGTATAGCTAAGCTTGGTATCTACTAGTAGTGGGCAAGTGAGTACCTTTTGCTACACATCTAAACGTCTACATCTCAGGTGCCATACACATGTCAATTTTGGAGCCATCCAAACCCAAAGAATCGAATTGGTTCTTCTTGCCCATAAAATTGAAAAGACATGAGAAAGTTATAAGTAGTGAAACTTGGATGCCATGCAATGTTCAAATTGCAAGATCAATAACCCTATTACACAACTTTCAAAAGACTAATGATCAAATTGAAGGACTTATCCTAGATTCGAGTATTTGAGTTGCCCTTTTCATAGCATATATGTATAGGTGGAGAATAGTGTTATACTGATATTGTCCTAACGGTTGAGAGTCAATCAATGGTTAGATATATTACCAATATGCTCCCTTAGTTGAGCCGGCCTACCGGCTTCGTTCTCAAGCGCGAATGAACACCGCTCTTGCACACGAGGTGTATTGGCTCTTAAGCGGACATGGATGATGAAAATGCTCTTCCATACCAAGCCTCAACTTCAAGGTCATTGCAGCACTGAGGCTCTCAATAGGGTAATGATAACGCCGCGCTAAAATTAATTGATCCACGCTCTTTTGTGTGTGGAAATTCATAAAACCGTAGGGGTCTATAATTTCCCAGGCACAAAAGAGTCTGGAATATTTGATTTATGTCGTAGATTTATGCCTATCCTTTGAATATGTGGAAGAACCATTTACACTACTTAAAATCATGTTTGATACTTAGATACCCAATCGATGATTAAATTAATTACTATTAGACAGAGTATATGCTCATGTGACGCAATTTTCTCAATGGCCTCCCTCTTTGTGATCGATCGTATTTTATACAAATGCTTTAAGCATTAATATATACTAGCAAGAAGTATATTTTGTAAAGCTATAGAGTATATATTCAGATAAGAAATTAAGAATATTAGTTTTGTTACTCTTTCAATGTACTACAGATAAGGGAATCATGCTTAATACTTTGTCCTAGAGAGTGATTGTTTAATAGCTTGAAAAAGTGCTTAAGTATTAATGTCAGTGTCCATGGTGAATTTATTCTTTAATTGCAACGTTTAGCAGAAAAATACTTAAGTATATATGTCAATGCATGTTTTAATTTGAATTTATAATAACTCGCAAAAAGTATATTTATGTATTAGCTAACTCGATTGCTGATATTTCGGATGACCTCTTCTCCTCCTCCTCTCTCAAAAACCCTAACTTCTAAATCTGAATCTAGGGGCTACCAACCATCGGTAAGCCCCATTTTTCTTATTATTCACCCTAATTAGTTGGTTATCACTAGTTATTATCAATAATAACTCGTTTCTACCTTCTTGAGAGGGTATTTCTATCACCATATAGGTGGGTTTATATTTGAGATTCGCGAGATTTCTACAAGGTTTGATGTTCATTAATTTTGTCATGGCGCTGCGATGGATGCTGACAGGATCAAATACCATTAACTACATCGGTTGCCTTTTCTTCTTCGAGTTACATAGATCTCCGATGCAGATGAAAGAAGCAAAGATGTCGACGTGCAAGGGTTCAATTTTGTTAATTAGGGAAGAATTGTGTCAATTAGATTTATTTGATGATGTTTGTCTCGTTATAATTCTTGATGTAAGTGCCGTTTGGCGACTATATTAATGAATGTCCGTTTATTTCAAAAAAAAAAACTCGATTGCTGATGGTTGTATCGATCTTTGATTAGAACTAATCTAAACTAAACTTTTCAGTCGATCAATGTGAAATAAGTGGTTGTTTGGTTGCCAAGCATAATCGCGGGTATTCAGAATTCTCATGAACCAAAAAATTTGGAGTTGTTTGGTTGCCCATAATTATGGGAATTGAGAATTTATGGGAAATTCCTACACGTAAAACAATCTCGAGAAATTCTTGTGATTTCCGAATTCTCACATGCAAATAAAGGACCGCTTAATAAATCGCAAATTAATTAACAGGAGGGAGTAGATATATGCTGGTGAAGTGGAGAATTGAGCACTAAAATTGAAGCTAGAAATTGATACTCCGTATGCCATATGAGTGGCAAAAAACGCAGGAAATTAATGAGGGTGTTCTTTTCTTTTCACTTTCATATTGCAAATAAAAAGAGAATCGAACCTCGCTAATGAATCAAATATGAGACAGTGAGAATATATCAGATTTCAGAAATTGCAAGAGGAATAAATTTTTCAACCTTCTTTGTTTTCAAGTCCCGTCTTTTTACGGTTATTAGACCTTTAGCGATTGATGAACTGAACAAACTCGTTTTTCGAAATATAGCGTTTAATATTAACATTTTAACCTGGGTATAGACTCTTAACATTTTGCAATTCCCAGATATAAAATGTGGCTCCTCTGCTCTTGACTAGATCTTGACTTTTTAAGTCCTGAATTGCTATGTCCGCTGCTTATGATTTGAGTCAATGAGTCACACTAGTGTTTTCATTCTATGTGTACATAAGTCACACTGGTGTTGAAAAATAGTATAGTAGTCATAGAATCTTCAAACAGAAGCCTTCCATACGTCGCGCAGTCACAGTTCTCGGATTTATGAGTCTACTAATCCTTCCAAACATACATGTCATCTAATCATCTTTTAATCTATCAATGCAAACATTGCCAGGTACTGAGATATTAGGCCTTCAAAGAAAAAAGAAATTACAGTACTTGTAAAAAGTTTGGCTTTTTTCCAGGTCGAAATACTATAGTCGATACCATATACTAGTGTTAATTGCTCTATTTGCAAGAATTAAAAATCGAGTAGTCAACTGTGTTTCAAAGATTACTATACTTACCACTCACACCAAACAAATCGGACAACCAGATACTTTTTACTAGGTGGTGATGTCTGAGGGGTGAACTTATTCTGATATACTATTCCCCTAGATGAGTTTGTCCTTAGCTTGTGGAATACTCTCCGTTATTCATGCTTATGCAGGTATAGACAAATAAATCAGAAGTCTCAATCGCAATACCGTAATGCATTTGGCCATGTACACTTCTTATAAGATGCAAAAGCGTGTGGATGTTAAGTAGCTCAATTGATAACGCCATTAGAGGCCGATGATACCCTAAACCAAGGTTCCGAGTTTGCATATATGTACATTAGGTTCAAAATTGAACTTACCAACTCCTTTAACGTGTAGGAAAGGGAGTTAATAACCAAATCGTTTACCAAGGGGCAAACTTAGAGGTCTATTGGAAGCGCACGGTCTACAGTCTACACGATTAGTTTGACGATTGATTTACCTTATAGAATGGGGTCCTTAACAAGCAAAAAAGGGCAAAAAAACAGAGTTTATTAGGGAAGTATCCGGTACACCATTATATTATAGTACAAAAATTGTACAATTTAACCCTATAAATCTTGGAAATATTACCATTATTAGGTGTGAATGTATTTGCTAGAGAAGTACAGTAATTAATAGTAAAGAGAAAAATATTATTCAATTTGAAACTTTCCATAATAATATGGTAAAGCGTATAACTTGGTCTAATAGATTCTCCTACTCTTCATGTATGCCGCCATATGCATATATAAATACCCTAATGTGTTCCTACAACATACAACACTTTTTTCCATAGTGTGTCTTTCAAGTTTCAGCTCAAAATTAAATAGTAGGTCTAATAATTTAGGAGAAAGTTGTAGAACGTAGTACAATGATAAGTCTAGAGGATGTATACAAGGTCGTTGTGGCCATGGTACCGTTGTATGTCGCGTTAATTTTAGGTTATGGTTCGGTTAAGTGGTGGCGTATATTTACGCCCGAACAGTGTGACGCCATAAACAAGCTTGTTTGTTACTTTACCCTCCCCTTGTTCAATTTCGATTTCACGGCTCATAGTGACCCGTTCAAGTGGAACTATAGGTTCCTAGCCGCCGATGCCATAGGCAAGGTTATAATTTTCGCGGTCATAGTGATTTGGGCTAAGTGTACTAGTAAGGGTAGTTATGGTTGGTCCATCACGAGTTTTTCATTGTCTACGTTAACTAATTCACTTGTCGTAGGGGTGCCCTTATTAAAGGCTATGTACGGCAGTGTAGGGGTTGATCTAGTGGTTCAGTTTTCGGTCACTCAAGCTATAATATGGCTCACTGTACTCCTTTTTGTCCTCGAATTCCGACGATCGAGGTCCGATTTCCCCGTTGGCGCCGTTGATGTTGTTGATCAAGTTGTGAAAGATCAATCCCAAATTCATTCGATAGGGGTGACTGTTCCTACGGATTTGGAACTTGGAAAAACAAGTCAAGAAGTCGAGAATATCGTTGAGAAACCATCTCTTTGGGCCTTGATGAAACGGGTTTGGGTTAAACTTATTATTAACCCAAATTCTTACTCTTGCATCATAGGAATTGCATGGGCTGCCTTGACTAGCAGGTATAATTTTCTTCTTTTTCTTTTATTAACTTTTTTTAGACATATGTATAACGTCATTTCTTTGGGTATCTTGATTGAATTTGCGAAAGAAATTCGAACCAAACTTCAAGAATTACGGAAGAGAATTGAGGGCGGAAGGAATACAACTATGCGAAACTAGTTAATCAACACAACTAATCTCACATTATCCCCTCCTCTTACAAATCGCAACGTCGTTTTTGAAACAATTGTTCCAATACATATCTTCTTGGGAGGAAGACGGGGTTTGTAAATAGTCGTACTTCTTTTTATATAAGAGAATAATATCTTGATGATATGTACTGTATATATGCTTCTTGATTATAGTTAGTTTGTAGTATATGATATAATATAATCTTACAATTGCTTGCTATGCTTATGCAGGTTGCACTTCAAGATGCCAAGCATAATCGACGGTTCGATACTTATCATGTCAAAAGCAGGGACGGGCACAGCAATGTTTAGCATGGGTAAGCTATTTAAACTGAATCTATGACATTTTTACGCGCACAATAGTCAATAGCCTAATCGATACGATGGTCTTATCCGAGCTTTTACCTAATACAACCTTAGTCGTAGAAGTGTATAATATATATGCGTGGCTCTAGCTAACTAGTGAATTTGCAAACAAAATTTTCGAATCAAGTAAATACTTTTTGAAGTATATGAATTGAAAACTTATGATATTTTTTGCTTAAATATGAAGGGATGTTCATGGCACAACAACAGAAGCTAATCGCATGTGGACCGAAGCTGACTATTTTTGGGATGATTCTCAAGTTCATTGCCGGGCCGGCAGCCATGGTTATCGGGTCTTTTGCAGTTGGTTTGCGTGGTGACGTACTGCGTGTAGCCATTATTCAGGTATGCTTGTCGTGTTTCGGTGTTCATCTCATAACTCAAAAGATCGTATATTTCTCTGACTCTCGATTCATAAAATGTCATATATATGGTACTAACATATTGGGTTACGTGTTCTTTTTACAGGCTGCACTTCCACAATCGATCACCTCGTTCATATATGCAAAAGAATACGGACTACATGCGGATGTGCTTAGCACTGCGTAAGTCTCTACCTACTAGCGGAATTTAAATTCTTTCATTTTGAATACACAACTCATGTCACGTTTTAGCTCAACTGATAAAGTTGTTGTTTATTTCTCGTAATCTTACCATGTCCATTATGTGAATTATTGCAGGGTGATCTTTGGGATGATGGCATCACTTCCAGTTTTGATCGCATATTACGCAATGTTGCAGACATTGCCCTTATAACAACAATAATACAACAAATGGATTTAACCTTTCGGAACATTTTCAACCACGAGTTATATTATATAGTTTATGTATAATATTTTTTGTGACGATAATTAACTAGACATTATTGAAAGTGTTCCAAAGAATGTAATTGTTCCAATGTTTATTCACTGTCCATTTTTTTGTCGAGTTTGTCATTTGTAATTAGGAACTTGAACCTCTTGTTAAATTTATTGTACTTTTTCTTAAGGAAATTAGGAGCATGAACGTTTCTTTTTCCAATTTCTTCTCCAAATATAAAAAGTTAATTACCACTACCATAGTCCATAGTAGATCGGGTCTTGCTATATGTTGCTGAATATATATAATTCAATTGCATTGTACCATCGGGTTATAAATTAATTTTGATTATTGTTACTCAATATAATGTTCGAACAATAAGAAGGCCCAAATGCGCGCAATGGCAAAAGACGATGTAAAATGCTAAGATCGGTCTTGTGGTTAGACATATACTAAGCGACTGGTCTTACAAACAATGGAAATAATAGTGTTTGTTATAAAATTTTGGAAAGAAATAAAAAAAAGGGAAATTCCAGCCTGTACCCCTGTGTTTTCTCAAATTTCAAGATATACCCAAACTTACAACCTAGTTCCAGATTATACCCTTGTACTTTCTTAAATAGCATGAGTGTGACCTTAT
>JBBYHQ010000013.1:6107161-6138806 GCA_038382645.1 Spergularia azorica
ATAATGGGGCAAAAACAACAGTTGGAATGCCGTTGAAGATTAAAGTGATGGCTTCTGGGATACGCCAAAGTGATAAACTAGGAGAAGTTGAGCAAGCTGCTATGCTTTTGATGGCTCTTTCTTATGGCTCTGTTTACGCCTGATCTTCCGATTTTGCCCTTCTAATCCCAACACCAACAGCGACAATACAATCCCTTTCGTTTCTTTTTCTCTTATCTCCTGTCTTTTTTTTTATTTTTTATTTTCCCGATGTCGGGAAGTACTTGTTCGGTTTTCCGATTTTACCCTTGCCAATTAGAGGCTTCAACAGTTTTGTGGGGGATTGTGTTTTCTTTCATTTTTCCCATTAGGAATTCTTTTTAGGGTTTTTTTTTTTTTTTTTTTCTAATTTGAATAACTTTTTAGAGTAGGGGCAATGTTGTAAAAGTAGTAAGCCTAGTAGATAGTAGTAGTAGTAGTAAGTAAGACGGAATTTTCTTAGTAGCGTAATTGATGATGTAAAAGATCTTCTGATGAGGTGTTGAGAAATGAATGAATTAATGAATTTAGAATTGTGATTTCATGATCATATACAATGGTGTTACTTTGGTTCTTTTTTTTTTTTTTTTTCTTTCATTTTTCTTGGAGTTATTGTTGTTGCAAATTGATCAAAATGGTTATCCTTACTAGGAAATACTCTTACATTCCCTCATGTTTCTTACTTCGAATTTATTATTGTAGTAAATACTCATGCACTCGCTCCTGTTTTCTACTTCGAATTTATCAGGAAAAACTCATGCACTCACTCGTGTTTCCTGAAATTATTTAGGAAATACTCGTGCGTTCGCTCGTGTTTTCTACTTCAAATTTTATCAGGAAAGACTCGTGCATTGACTCATGTTTCCTGCTTTTAATTTATCAGGAAATACTCGTGCGTTCGCTCGTGTATCCTGCTGTTAATTTATCAGGAAATACTCGTGCGTCCTCTCGTGTTTCCTGCTTAGAATTTATCAGGAAATAATCGTGTTTCCTTCTTCGAATTTATTTCAAGAGATGATCATGACAAGCAAAATACGCACAACGATGAACCAAATTTGAGTATGTGGTGAAATACTAAGACAATCGCATATAATATGAAACACGAACACCTCTTAAACCCGAGTATATGCGCGTGGTTGTACCATGTCCTACTTGTCCACATGAATACAAGTGTGCGTTAAGGTTTATTTCGTGTTTGGTTTTCCAACACAAAATCCGACTTTATACTAAAAAAAATGGACATTAATCGGAGTCCATACAAAACGCAAAATCACCAAGAGAAAATACGTAGCTCAAGCATGAGACGATCTCACCCCAACATAATAACCTAAATCTCAAACTTTTCAAATAAATGACGTAATTCAGATCAACTCAGACTCATTCCCGAACCTTTCAAAGTGCTGAAGCGGGAAAGCTTGTAGAGAAAGTTCTGCTCAACGGCTCTTTGCAACTTAGAAAACAAATACTCCTACATTGCATAAAATGCGATGGACAAATCTATGCCCTAAATTCTGCAAATCAATATATTTAAACCACAATTTTCATCCGTGTATCACCTTAATTTCAAGAACCCTCTTCAATTTAAGCAAGAATGAGACTACCCAGAAACAAATTCAGCGTTTTTATGCGACTGTTACCTCCAAAAATAACAACCCACAACCTCAAATGTTGGGGTTTATTGATAATTTAAAGGACGAAAATACCCTTTTAAATCTTCATGGGAAAGTTATTAAAGATGGGTCAGTGTCTGATTTGGGTGTTGGGAATTATTTGTTGAGTTTGTATGTGAAATTCAAGGATTTGAGTAATGCAGAGAAGGTGTTTGATGAAATGCCTGTAAGAGATGTTAGGACTTGGAGTGTTTTGGTGTCGGGTTTTGCGAGAATCGGGTTGTTTCGACGAGGGTTGGATTTGTTTGGTCGGATGCTTGCTGAGGGGGTTTGTCCGAATGGGTTTACGTTGTCGAGTGTGTTCAAGTGTTGTTCTTGTGGTGGGTTGGTTTATGATGGGAAGGCGGTTCATGGGTGGATGATGAAATGTGGGATTGAGCTGGATGATGTGTTGAGGAATTCTGTTATCGACTTTTATGTGAAGTGTAAGGAGGTTGATTATGCTAGAAGGTTGTTTGAGTTTACGGAAAATGTTGATATTGTTACGTGTAATATAATGATTGGTGCGTCTGTGCAATGTGGTGATATGGAGAGCGCGATTGATTTGTTTAGAAGGTTGCCTGTTAAGGATATTGCAACGTGGAATACGGTGATATCTGGTATGATGAGGAATGGGTGTGAAGGAACTGCTTTGGAACTCTTGTATGAATTGGGGAAAGACAAAACTCGATTTGATGAGTTTACATTTACTATAGCATTGGCTTTGGTTTCTTCTTTATCAAGGCTGGATATTGGGGTACAGTTACATGGAAGGTTGATCCGGTTTGGATTGAATGATAACGAGTATATCAGACCATCACTTATCGATATGTATTCCAAATGTGGAGTAATTGAGAAAGCATCAGTTGTGTTCAAACAGAACTCTGAAAGCCTTAATAGAAAACAAGTAGACACTGTTTCCTGGAGTTCTATGATATCGGGATATGCTCAGAATGGCAGGTGGAGGGAAGCCTTAGAAATGTTCTGTAACATGGTTGATGATGGGATAGATGTAGATAAATATACTCTTACTACAGTTGTCTCTGTGTGTGCTGATTATGGAATGCTGGATTTCGGGAAACAGATTCATGGACTTATTCACAAGTCTGGATACAAATTGGATTTGGTTCTGTGCTCGTCTTTGGTTGATATGTATTCCAAATGTGGAAGTTTATGTGACGCGCAGGAAATGTTTAACCAGACTGGCACAAGAAATACTGTTTTATGGACTGCAATTATATCTGGATATGCTTTACATGGGCATGGTAGGGATGCAGTCAGGCTTTTTGATTTCATGATAGAAGAAGGCATTCAGCCCAATGAGGTGACGTTTGTTGCAGTTTTAACTGCGTGCAGCCACGCTGGGTTGGTTGATGAAGGCCGAAAGTTTTTCAAATTAATGAAGGATGTTTACAACATTGCTCTTGGAGTTGAACATTTTACTTGTATGGTTGATCTTTTTGGCCGAGCTGGGCTACTGGATGAGGTAAAGAACTTCATTTACGAGAATAATCTCACTCATCTTAGTTCAGTGTGGAGGGCATTCTTATCTTCTTGTCGAATACAGAAAAATTATGATTTGGGGAAATGAGTGTCTGAAAAATTACTCGAACTTGAGCCTATGGATGCAGAACCTTTAGTATTGCTTTCAAACATGTGTGGTACGAGTAACAGATGGGAAGAATCTGCTAAAATTAGGAGTTTAATGCAGAAGAAAGGATTTCGAAAACACCCTGGCCAATCTTGGATACAAATGAATAACCAAGTTCATACTTTTGTGATGGGAGATAAAACTCACCCACAAGAAGCTGAAATCTACTCTTATTTGGATAGCCTGATTGGTAGGTTGAAGCAGATAGGTTATTGCACTGATCTAGGCGAGGTTACGCAAGACGTAGAAGAGGAACAGCAGGAGATGTTTCTCCGTCACCATAGTGAAAAGTTGGCTGTTGTGTACGGGATTATCAGCTCCGCCAGAGGGTCACCAATTCGAGTCATGAAAAACCTCCGAGTCTGTACAGATTGCCATAATTTCATCAAATACACTTCTCAGCTTTTAGGCAGGGAAATAATTGTCAGAGATATTCGTAGGTTCCATTATTTCAAGGATGGAGCATGTTCTTGTGGAGATTACTGGTGATCAGAGTCCTGAAAACTCGTAATATCCTCAACTGTACTTGCACTTACAAAGTTCTGCAAGAAAAGTGTCACCATTGCAGACGAGCCTACTCGAGTCACTTGGTGATGTTTGTACAGGTTACAGGTATCCCATATTACATTCATCCTTTTACATAACTTTGCTTCAGTGATTGCTTGCCCTTAAAATTACTGGATATCGAAAAAACGTTCACATTCAATTACAATAGCCATTTCAATTAATTCATTGCATAGAAATCAAATAAAATAAAATCACTTGATCAGTCATTTCCTCACAATCTTTCCAAACATTTACAGGATATAAACCTTCTCCTCTGTTTTCTCTGAAGCTGTGTATTCTACTGCTTTCTATGAAAGTTACTTGGCCAAGCTTTTACTGCACTTTAGAAAATCTTTTAACTCACTTTCCCTATATAGTTCAGAAGCTGTGGTTACGGTTAGACGAAGGTCAGGTTCTGTCAGAAATCCATTGTTGTTTGGTGTCAAAGATAATGAATCTTTTTTTAGCTCCTATGTTTCTTTTGCTACAATTTGATTGGTTCATTTTCAATATAAATTTTTAAAAACTATAATGACGATTAGAAAAAATATTTGCATTATCATTATCATTATCATCATCATCATTTCTCCTAAGCTACATTTTTTAGTCTACATGATAGTGTGCATCATTTGGAGTTGCGTAGTTTCTTATCAACTCTGTTTTGTTTATTTTTCGGCCCGCTGTCTTGCACTTTGTTCTTACTGAGGTGATTCATTTTCTGGACTATTGATGTTATTCTAACTTGCTCATCACTGACTGCTTAAGTATAAAGAAACATACCCAATATTCCCATCACGATCAGTTTATACTTTATAGGAATATCGGTTTTAAATACGTAAAATGTCGCTTATGTTCCACTCTTTTGATTTGGAGTACTTACAAAGTAAAGAAAGGTGTACTGTTTAGAGCAAAAAGAATAAAATTTAGGGAAATGTTGATAGCTTTTCTAACAAGAGAGCTAAGTGGAAGGAGAGAGAGGAGAGAGAGGAGAGAGAGGAGAGAAAAGGAGCCCACCAGATTTGGCTGAGAATTTAGACATCAAGAGTTAGATCTTTGTATATATATTTTGCTAATGTTATTGTATAGTCCTAATTTGATGTTGATATATATGCACGTACCATAGTTATTTGTCAGATGTCGATGTTAATTCATAAATTTATACTAGTATAGTTTATGAATTCACGTAGTTACACTAACTACATCCTTTCCATTTTACATCCTTTTTCCTCATTTCATTCTCACCAAACCAACATGGGGTACTGATCCTTTTCTTGTGTAAAATTATACCTTCTTGACAGCAAAGCTAACTGCACCTGTTATAACAACCCTATCCCTCTACCAAGAACTTTAATTTCCTCAAACTATATGTTTGTTGCATAGGTGTGTATGACTGAATCTCTGTCGTAGTCGTAAGTTGTCACCGAGTGTTTTCACTTCATTATTTGTCAATCTCATCATGGGTGTTCAGGGCAAAGTTCGAGACCGTATGGAAAAGTTTGTTGTTCTTCCGTTCTCCTCCATGGGCTGTGTGTCTCAGGCCAGCGTTGCTGTGGCCGAACAACGGCCTAGAAGACCCAAACTTGACTTACAGTCCCCTACATCAAGTACAGCAACATTATTTCTCTATATAGTTATTTTCATGCAATGTAGCTTCAGATTTGTTAGATCTTCTCTTATCCCTTATTGTCGTTTTCAGGAAACAGAGAAGAGGATGAGGACGAGGAAAGCTTGTCTGGTGAGAGCATGAAGCATTCGTCGAGGTTTTTGGCACTTCCAAGGCCGAATTTGTCCACAGGGGTTAACAGGCTAGTGAAGGGTTTCAAAAGCTTGTCTCAATTATTTAGTAAGTTCTCAAACCTCCATTACCAAATTGCGAATCAACCCTATATTTTTCTAAAGAACATACCTATACACTGATAGTCTGATATACAGCATGATTCAAGTTCATAATTTTCTTGAAGGAACTATGTCATGTAAGGTTAGAAACTTCAAAGATGCCATTTTTTCATGAAGCCCCCCTTCCATTTTTTTTTTCTTTTTTAAGGATCATAGGATGTCTGCATGTCTAAAGCATACTAGTAGCTTCTAACGACTATAGGAATGTATGTTCACCCGGCGTGCATTCCAATCCCCCTGGCCATAGACCCATAGTGGGGAGGCCTTTGGGGCACTGGTAACTTGGTGATTGTTGAATTGCGAAAAGATATATATTAGCTTCGAATTTATGCATTGTGTACATAGGATCTGATCTTAATTAAGTTATTTCCTGATCTTTCACCTTGAACTTTGTCCTTAGTTTATGAAGATGAGATGGAAGAGTTGGGCATGGATATGGAGATAGGAGGTCCAACAGACGTGAAACACGTAACACACATCGGATGGGATAGTTTGGCGAACACAAATCCATTCATAGGATGGGACGACATGGACATCACTCCTGCACTAATCACACACCCAACTTCAGCTTCAGCTGCTGCGACTTTGAAGCAGTTTGAACCCGAAAATGACTCTCCAACCTTCATCAGTGTCAATGCCTCTTCTCCTCATACTTTAGCTTAGTCTTCAAGTTTCATAATCTTGCTTTTTTTATAAAATATATATATATGTACTACAAATGCAATCAAGATTGCTTTTATTTTGTTTTCCAAGCCTTCTTTTGTGTCATTATTGTACAAATCATGATAGTTTTTGTAATGCTGCTGGTCTGTAATCATATTGCATGTGTGCTGTGGTTCGGATTTGGGAATGATTATATGGAACAAGAAAAAGTTACGATTGCATTTCGGATTTTGGAAATGATCATATGGAAACGTTGCGATTGCAAAAGAACGATGGGAAAAAAAGCAGAGTATTTTTCAATATACAACGATCTTTCTGTTTCACTTCGAAATAATGATACAAGATTAGTTCATCACAACCTAAAAGGGAAGACCCTGAAACTTCTTACTTGACGAAGTAAGGAAGGTCGAGGACGTACAAGAGGAAGTAAGCCCATACAACACCGGAAACTCCTCCAAAGAAGAACCCACCGGTGAACTTGGCCCATCCGTCAGCGGTTTGGAGCTGGTCGGGGGCCTTCTTACGGCCGGTTAGGGTCAAAGATGGGGCGATAGAGGCCTCACCTTCCTTGAAGGAAGCAATGCCGTACATGGTCAAGCACATGCTGAGGATGATCACAAGACCAGCTGCAGCTAGGGACCCTGCAGCTCCAGCATACTCAGTGTTCCTCAATGGGCCTGCTTTCACAAATGGGCCTACCAAAAGAAGCCCATGGGCTAGCCCAACCTCAACACCCCTAAGAAGTGGGTTGACCGCGGTTCTGTAGGCTGGGAGGTTGGATAGGTACCATGCGATCAATGGGCTCGATGTCACCGGGGTCTCAAGCCCACCAATGAATGGATCTCCGTTTAGTGGCTGCACAACTTGGTATGTTGGCTGCAACATTTATAAACATGTTAATGTTACTAGTAATTCATAAATACGGAACCGTAATAGATGTATCAATACTCGAGGTAAATATGCGTTATTTGGACGAAATTGCGAGCTTTCATCAACGAGATTTGAAACAAGTTATTCCATAAATTGCTAAAACTTTTAAGGTATTATGCGTAAATTGGTGTATGGAGTGAGATAAAAGATCCGAAATTATTTTGAATGATGAACAAGTACATACTAATCAGTTATGTTATGTGACAACTTGAGAGACAATAAGGTTGGCACACAGATACGGAGTACATTATTTATAAGTGGAAAACCAGTGGCTGAAGTTTGCAACTCAAAACCACCAGACAAGGCAGTCGTCAGACCAAACAATATTCATCATGCAACATGCAACATGCAACATGCAACATGCAACATCCAAACATCGGAGTAATATTTTATTTATTTCCACTTTTACAAATGAAGCTCAATCGTTCAAATTGCTCTATAAACAACTTGTTCTAGTATTCAACTTGCTTCTAAATGTCTAAATCACTAAAGAATTGAGTGCTAGGTAAATGTAAATTGGTCTACTAGCTCAATTGTCAATTTGTCATCAAATCTAAGTTCAAAGTTAAGACTGTTCTCGAACTATGACATCATTTTCTTGTTAGAATCACATTAATCTTGTCTGTGTCCGTGTTCTATTCGTGTCAAATCAAAGATAACCGAACATTACCTACACCTAGTATGCCTAAAGCTCAAATCAAATTAAATAGTCAATTATGAATTTATGACCCACAACATATGTAAACAAATAATCATCATCATGCCTGATTGCATGCCTATATACCAATTAGACAAACACCCCGTATCATTATCATGTTAAAAAACGTGTCTGGATCCTCTGAAGTTATTTTTCTACGACGTTACCAACTGATACTATACAAAATATATACCATACAGTGAAAAAGAGGTTATACCTTTTGAGATTGAATGGCCTTAATGGTGAAGGAAGGTAGCCTCCTAGAGGAAGGGAACCCTCTCAAAGCAGGGCCAGAGATACCCTTAGGAGTCACAAACAAAGCCCTAGTTGCAGTTGAAGTGGTGAAGCTACTCTTCAATTGGCTAGCCATTGGTGCTGATGTTGCTGCCATTTTTTGTACCAAACCACCCCTAAATTTGTGCAAGTGAAATTCCAAAGGAAAGTGAAAAATGTAACAAGTGTAGCAGGGTGTCAGTGCATATGAGAGTAATAGATTTGGAGAGAGAAAATGTGAGGTTATCCTACAAAGTTGGATTTTCTTGGTTGTGGGTTAAGTCTACTGATTTCTGATTGGTTGCCAAGTGTTCTCTACCTTATCCTCTCTCATCTTCACTGAATTTTTATGGCATTTTTTTGGACTATATACCACATTTATTTTGGGTCCAAATGTTTTATTTGATTCATAGTTCTAGGGCTGAGAAGTGGTATAGTATGTAAATCAGTGGGTTGGGAAATTGAGAATATGTAGAGTGGACTAATAACTTGGTCCAATATGTAGAGCGGACTGAAAATTTTAGAACATGACCAACATCAATTTTAGATCAATGATCAACCGCTATCCTTGATGACCTAAATTAAAGTCGAATAATATTTAGAATGTAGAGTACATGCATGGTTCGATTAGACTCACTAAAGTCTAGACTCTAGAGGCATGCATGCTATACGGGGCATTACGGTCAGCCTATATATTTCTGATAACGTGTCAAACAAAAAAAATGAACGAATCGAATTTTCACTCATCAATCGTCATTTCATAGGTACTCCATATTCATTTATTCAAGTACTCAGCATTGTGATGGATATAGCATTTTCTCATTCGGCTACTTTTCCAAAACCGTGCGTTCCCGCAATTAGTCACCTTCTTAAGAATATAAGACTTTCTTTCTGTTACATAATTAGTCTCCTATATCAATTTCATGCGTACACGTTTGATGGTGATAAATGGTGGAGTACTATCTAGTCAAGTGATCAAATATTCAAATGTCTCCAACTGTACGGCTTTGAAAATAGTCGTCGCTCTGGACTTTTAAGTTTTGGTCTATTTAAGCGACTATGTGTACAACCGAGAGAGATGGGTTAACTGATCACTTGGTTAAGTTACGACTAATAGTTACGTTGTTACGGAGTCGCTTATTGTCACCATCACAACATTCGATGATTTCATGTGGCCGAAGTTGTGGAGTTTCGCCATTGTACATGCTCATGTCGAAACTTCAGTTACACTTCTTTTTATACGTCGGTTAAAATAACTTAAGAAATTTCTTCTCCGAATGTTGGTGGTTCTTTTTCTAAGCTAAATGAGAATTGAGATCAATTGCTTGGAAACTTCTTAAACATTAATCACTGTTTTGGCATCTATTGTAAAAGTATTCCTCCCTAAAAAAGGTAGTGTCGGACTTGACTAGATTTGATTCAAAAATCAAAACGCATTATCTTATATGATAATCCAATAACAATAATTTCTGGATTTTATGAATATTCGTATCACCATCCTCCACCCATTTTCACTTTTTTTGACAGAACTTGACTCTTTTATATATTGGCTTTGAAGATTCAAAGAATGATTTGACTAATCCCGCTTTATAATACCCTCATAATCTCATCATGGTACATTGGTAAATGCATGATGTTGAGAGTATAGTATAATGTTAATTTTTCACTTCTTTCTGATCTATGCGAACTAAGTCGTAATAGAAATTTCGATGCAAACAAGTATCCCGAGTTTGTAACTACCATTCTATAGTAACTCGCAAGTGGTGCATTGTGCATGTAATAATGTAAATGCACATAATAAAACTAACCATAGATTGTGATTACACGAAAATGACTTGAATTAATATACTAAGCTAGCTAATTAGCTAAGACTAATTTTGATGATTTACCTTTTGCTTTAAGAAAAAAACATGACCTAACTAATAAGGTCTAGGTTTGTGATGGTCCACTCTCTAAGCTAGTAGAGTTTACATAATTAACTATGCAACTCCTATGATTAATGCTATAATAATCCACAATGGTTTATAACTCCATACGGGGTATATGATGATATACCTATTCAAACTTGCCGAAATCGTTATTAACTTACTAACAACTAGATTAGAAATAAACTAATTAGCATTAGGGGCCTAAATGCTTTCGGCGGCGCCTCGTCATGCATGGCAAATAGGCAAGTAGCCAAGTACTAATATTATTGTGGCCGAGATCCACTCATGGAGTCACTGGTCATTGGCTTGAGTCGATGTCGCGAGTCCAGCATTTCAATACCGAAAGTCCATCTGTATCATTATTACTCCCTATCTAGCAAATCACACTCGAGTGACCCATCGCCCATCGGGCACACAATATAATTGGTACGAGGCTGCTTAACACAATCAATTAACCTCGAAACTCGTCGAAAATGGAACGACGTCAAAACTCATGAGGAAAAGTTTTCTAGCTATCTCCTTGTACGATACTCAATTCTAATCATGACGAAATCGAATGGTATGATAGAGCAGTCGTTTAAGAATATGACTTTAAAGTCGGACATATAACATATTTCTCAGAATATCCCCGCAGTACTGTTTGTACGTCACATATATACATTCATAGCATATGGAATTAAGTCATTTGAAAAAACGGCTTAATCGAGCATGCAATTAGCAGTTAGCAGTTAGCAGCATGCAATCCAGCATAAGAGTGACTAATTAACCTACTATAGTGTACTCCATATGTCGACACATATTATTATGCATGTGTGGTCCATGCATGCATAGTTTCACACTACTATGCTTTATATAAACTTAGCATCTAGACCATATAGAGCTACCTACGTACTCCTCCAATTCGCCCCCTCATCTTTCTACTACTATTACTAGATGAAGCATGAGGCATCGACCACCCAGGCCATCGTCATTGCTTTTAACACGAAAAGTTATTGTGGTAGTCGATTTGGACTATAATTGAACTGAATGAAATAATTATTACGAGGAAGATAAGCGAACGATCGGTCTAACACTAAAGGTCAATTCTGTATACTCGGGTTTAGATCTCCTCTTACATACCCGAACCGTCCACTATATGCTCACCTCGCTCTACTAAAGCATCCATTAATAGAAACGAGCTTTTGGGACAAAGCAAAGTGAAAAAGGGTGGTCCATAACTCCGATAGTCCGATCCATACAATAAAATGGATGATACACATTAACGCAATATTCATAGGAAATGGCTTTTCGATCTAGTGGATGGTGGGACGTTAAAGAGTAGCCCTTTTCATTAACTTTCCTATGATCACCTTCATTTTTTTCTGACCATATATATATGCGCATTCGACTACTTGTGTTACCAATACTAAGGCTGGATGGAAAAGTGTAAGGAAGATGTTTTTGTCAACAACGTGCTTCAAATGCATGCAGGTACGCAACATATATTAACAACAATACGCAAATTTGTAACGAACAATTTAATTTGTCTTAAGTGTTAATTATACCTTTCTAACTAAGAATTATAACAAATTATATACTCCTTACCATATAGTAATCCGTATATGTTTGCGAGTTTTAGAATAATAATGTGCTAGTGTTTATAACTTAAAGTTTGGAAATTTTGGGATACATGCATGTCTTTTTCCCAAAGGGATTTTAAAAAGGCCTTATACTTGACCAAAGAAGAGAAGATAACAAGAACAATGAGACCATGAGATGATATACGTGATGAGGTTAGTGTACGAACTTTGAACGTTGAAGTCAATATCCACATGCCACTTTACTACGGCAGCCTTCGCCATTTTTCTCTTCCGATCCGTTTTGAGCATTATTGCATAACATTCAAATAAAAGACTACTCGGCACTTGATAACTTGAGTTACACTCGAAATGACCGAATGAGAAGAAAGTCTGATCAATTTGAGAATAAACACATATTATAATGGTATAATAATAGTCTATAGAGTATTACTCCGTATTTCATAAAATAATTTAACCGACTATTTATAATGCGTGATATAAGTACACGAAACGTAGATTCAGAAATCTGCTTAACGACGCTCGATTGATCTCCAAATTGGGTTAACCAATCTGATCTGATCTGTTTAGCTTCAAA
This sequence comes from Spergularia azorica, assembly GCA_038382645.1. Taxonomy (NCBI): domain Eukaryota; kingdom Viridiplantae; phylum Streptophyta; class Magnoliopsida; order Caryophyllales; family Caryophyllaceae; genus Spergularia; species Spergularia azorica. Next base: position 6,119,567 of record JBBYHQ010000013.1, read on the forward strand.
TTAAATTATACGTTTTACGCATATATAGAAAAGGCCAACAAGGGATTAATTTAGCCGACATGCTTCACTTTGAACTTTAGAGATGGATCTCATGCACATGCATGGTTCCTTCGTTTTAACTTTTTTTTTCTTCTTCTAATCTCTCTTTTATCTTTTGTCTCCATTTTATATAAAAGGTAAAAAAAAAAAAAAAAAAAAAAAAAAAAACTTGTAATTTTTCAAGTTTGGATCGTATAGAAAAATAATTCGGTGATTGGTAATCTTAATCTTAACCTTGTCGTACAAGTCGTACGTACATATGCCATTTTATCTATTTGTCCCTAAATTGAGAAACACGTAGTGTCCCCTGAACACCCCTTACTTAGCCCTATCATCACATGCTTTGCTCCATCGATGATTCTCGACTTCTCGTCAATAATACCAATACATAATTTATGGACAAAAAAAAAGCATAAAATCACAGAATAGAATGATAGTTATACATATTGCTTAGATTAAGAAGAGGTTAATTGTATTACGGTCTTCTTACAATGTACTACGTACTCAATAAACGCTTGTTAATACGTGGCTAGATTCATAATCATAGTAATGATAAAATTACATCACAACTAATAATATGGAAAAGAAATAAGTTAAAAGCGGAAAGAATAAGATTTTAATTTAGTCAAATCATAGGAAGACTATATTGGATAATTATTGTGTGCCTAATTAGGTTTTACCATGTGTTTTCAAACGGCACTCGGTAGAAATTCCGAATCCTAATAGGCTAGGTAGTTTTCACATAAAACAAATGGTCACCATAACGTTAAAACAAGTCAAAGATTTTAGGTCACAAACCGTCTCCTTAACATCATATTAACCTTCAAAAAGTCCCAATATTATATGCAACGACGTCATGACCTACTAGATCGAAACACTTCATCTATCCAACAATAATACAGTGGATAGAAGATTACTCTTACTCACCAAATATCTTATAAATTTATTATGACCCATAAAAATTGAAACTTTCCTCCCACTTTCATGATTCATGATCATGGATGACCTAATCCAACTCGAAAACCACAATATAAACCCCCATCCCCATTTCCCCCGATTTCCCCCAAATATATCTTCCCTCTGATCTCAATCTCATCCAATTCAATCAAAACCTCCCAAAAAACCCTCCCAATTTACTAAAATTAGCTCTATTTACCAAATTTAACCCTTTCTTATCCTTTTTCCTCCCTCTATTTTAGCACCCTATATTACAGAAATTAATTAGATAAATTAAATTAATTAATATTAATAGAAATTCTAATTGAATTAAAAACGAAATTCTAAAAAAATAAAAAAAAAAGCCAAAAATTCCTCTGTATAATACTCTGTCTCTCTCACAAGAATCCTAACGGACAACAACAACAACAACAACAACAACAACAACTTCTCTCTCAAGATTCATACATACTCCTCTCCCCTTTCTGATTCTCTCTCCTCTAATTTTTTTTGTTAATATAAATTCGGAAATTTGGGGTACAATATTTTTTTTGGGGGAAAAAGGGGAGAAATTATAATTATAATTTTTTGATAAAATGATGATGATGGGGTTGGAAGAAATTGTGGGTTTGTAATAAAGATTGAATCTTTTTTCTTCTTCTCCTATAAAAGATCAAATCTTGTTGAATACGTTTCATTTGTTCATTAGAGAATGAGTGTGATTTTGTGGGAAAAGCAGCAGCAGCAGAAAAACAAGGAGAAGGAGAAGAAGAAGAAGGAGAAGGAAGATTGTAAGAGAAGCAACAACAACAACAATGGAGGAGGAGGAGGAGGAGAAGTTGGTGAAATTGAGAATGAAAACGACGACGTTTTGATACCACCAACCAATTTTTCAATGGTTGAAGAAGGGCTTTACAGATCTGGGTTTCCAGAACCTTCTAATTTCCCCTTCCTTGAAACCCTAAATCTCAAGTCTATCATGTTAGTTTTCCTCTTTTTCCCCTCTTTTAATTTCAATTATAATTATAATTTTCTGTGTTTTTTTTTTGTTGATTTACATTTTAATTCATAGGTATTTGATTATGTTTGTTAATTTTCAATTTTAATTATAATTTTCTGGTGTTTTTTTACATTGAAATTGATGGGTATTTGATTAACTTTGTTAAATTTCAATCATAATTTATGATGTTTTTTTTGGTTGAATTTAGTGTTATGGGCAGTTGTTTAATTTAATTACATTATAATTAATGATTAATTTGATTAATTTTGTTAATTTTTTGTGTTTGGTAGATATCTGTGCACTGAGCCATACCCAGAAGAATACTGCAAATTTCTTGAATCCCATAATATTCGGTTGTTTCAGTTTGGAATTGAGGGTACAAAGGTACAATTTTTTTCTGGTTTAATTTTTTTTTTTTTTACTTTCATTAACATTATTATTGAATGTGCAATTGTGGGGTTTTAATGAAATGTGCCAATTATAGTTCTTAGCTCAATATTTTATGGCTGTTGTTTTTTTGCAACATTTATTTGTTGGTTTGTGTAGTAGGTGCATATAATTTGGCTATTTTATTCATGAATGAATGATTTGGTTTGGTGGAGATAAATTATGTAGTTGTACAATCTAATATCTAATATACATGATAATTGGTTCACTCTTTTGTATTTGATTGATGATATTATTAACAATTGTACGAGTAGCCGCACATTATGTGGTCTAGGACAAAAGATTGTGTTGCTTTGTCATGAGGGCTAATAATGGAACTCGGCTTATTTGCTTCGAGGATTTCATTATTCGTAGTGTTGATTATGGTATGAGCTTAGGTAATCGTTAGCATTATGATTAGGGATGGGGGAGTTAGTCTAGTACTAGATATTACTAGATTAGTATGTGGTCTGAACTAATGGAGTCGTGATCACATGCGACTATGGTAATTCTCTGTATCATCGTTAGTTTTTGTAGTATATGAAGTCGAGAGAGGTAGTTAGTAGATTTACGGATTTACTATTTATTGCTAGGGACTGTCTTTGTTCCGTCTTGCAACGAACATCATCACTCATGGTTTTAATGTTAAGTTGTTTGGAGGGAAATTTTGAAAGTTACAAAGTGGAAGATATTTGAGGCTCATTTGTTGATGTCTTAGTTAGGGGTGGTTGATTTGAAAGAATCTCCAAGGTGTAAATGGTGCTTTTGAGCTGTGTTGGAAAGCAAGCCTATTGCCTTTTCGCTTTAGGGGTTCACATGAGTGGACTTTAAAGTCACTTTTAGTTGTTACCCCAGCGTGATCAGCTTGAGTCATATGTGGATTGTGGAATCTTATTTTTGTAAATCAAGAACTACTATGGCGTGGCAAGTTTCTATCGTGGTTCTTCAATTCAGAGCACAATTAGCGTAATCTTATTTTCATAAGCTTAGCTAACTTCAGAGCCAACATATTGACGATTAGCTTGTGTTTTGCAAGTGGAGTTAGTTTGCTGAGGTCGTTAGATCATGTTAAGTGTGATAATCTTTTTGGAGTATGGTTAATATAGTAGTTGATTGTTTGTAGCTTCTCCAGGATAAGATTGTGGGATCATTTTAGGCATACATTCTGCGGTTTCACTTGCTTAAAGTTAAACATACAGATTAATCATAGCCCCATAATTTGGTTGTGGTGAATGAATTATTTGAAGCAACACATAATTTTATGAATTTGGCTGTTTCATTTGGTCTTGATAGCGGCAAAACAAGACTGTCTGTATTTTCCCCAATATTTTTCTTATGCTGCTCCTGTTTGCTTGCTGGCAGGAGTCTGTCCCCGAGGACGTTATCTCTAAGGCTCTTAGAATTTTGATGGGTAATTCCATATAAATTTATCCATCTAAATAATGTCATATTGTGCCCTAGTTCCTGGCTTCCTTTGTATTCAAGGATTCTTCATTGTCATACTTATAGTTGAAGTTCCCTCTTTGTGCAGATGTGAGAAGTTATCCAGTCCTGATTCATTGTAAACGTGGAAAGGTAGGCGTTCTTGACCGGTTCTCCAGCCATAAACTTTGTCCTTTATTTTTGTGCATTGTCAATTTCAATAGGTGGTTAGATTTCTAAAAAAGTTCTGTTTTTGGTATGCTCTGTTGCTAATCCAAAATGCCCTATCGTCGTGCAGCATCGTACAGGTTGTGTTGTTGGTTGCCTAAGGAAATTGCAGAACTGGTGCTTGTCATCAGTGTTTGAGGAATACCAGCGCTTTGCAGGCTCCAAAGCAAGGTTAACTGACATGAAATTCATGGAGGCATATGATGCCCTGCGCATGAGACAATCGCTCTACAGCCTCATCTACCAATACCATGGTTATGGTTCAAACAAAAGGCGCCTGCTCTACAGAGAAGAGAGCTTGCCTAAACCCCGCATTAGATCAAGCTAACGAAGAAGCAGGTTTTGGCCGAAGCTTTGCCTCGCCAAGACCTCTACGTTGCAATCTATCATTTTCTATAGAACGGGAAAGTTTTTGATTGAGTTGAAATCAACATGTTGCTCAAGTCACTCGGGACCAAGTGTGGATATATCGTATTTTTCTTTTTCTCTTTTCCTTTTTCCATTTTGGTGTCGAAACTCCATACACCTTCTGAGGGGAAGAAAGAATAGGCATTTTCATGCTAAATTTACTTGGACTATTCTATCGTTTTGTTTATTTCTTGACCTTTCCTTATTTAGGGGGTTTGGTCTTTGTAAAGTTACTACAATGCCCTCAAGTTGCCCCCTTTTTATTAGTTGTGTGAGTATTTTCTATTTCTCTCACTTCCCCACCACATTTACCCTAGCAAATATTGGTTTTTGTTCCAAAAGCAAAATCCAACATCCCATTGGAACAGAGGGAGTACAAGTCTTACCACCTTGGAATAGAAATGTTCTAGGATAAGAGATGCATGGGTCTAAATCAACTTGATTGATACCCATTCAAAACTAAAAATACAAGAAAAGCAATAATACTGATGAGCACATCAGAATTTAGGAAACCCATGAAACGATTAACGATTTAATCTCGTTTTTAACTTTTATATAATGAATACTCGATTCTTTGGGTTTATAGACCATTTACCCGAATCCGAATTATATGAGCTGAAAGATGCGTGGAGTGCCAGAAGACATTGCGAAAAGTTATGTGTAACTTTGATCCTATCAAAGCCGTCAGTTAACTCTTTACTTATTCCTCTCTTTATTCTAGACACATATAAAGATGCGTGGAGTGCCTAAAAGACACCAAATTCGGTGATTTTGGAAAGTTGAGACATTAGTTTGACACTTAACTCCGCCTTGATATTCTGAAGATTACTTCTTAAGAAATGAACATAGAATAACATACTCGGAAAAAAAAAAAAAAAAAAAGAGGAGGAAAAATGATGGTCAGAAATCAGCCACCCAATTTCAAGTTCCCTGGACAAATATATTGGGAAGTTTGTGAACTACTCGTGGACAGTAAACTAAGGGCCTAACAAGAATAGATGACCCAAAAACTAGGGGCAACCTGAGCTTTTGGGTCCGGAGTCCTGACCAGTGACCCCCAAGATTGATGACCCACTGAAAAAGTAAACACCCTTGCCCTCCATTTAGCAACCCCCGCAGTGGTCCATACTCCATAGGGTCTTTGAGCTCCGAGGACCCGTTCCTGACCAGTCAATTGAAAGCTTATGGCTTACGACTTTGGGAGTACCCCAAGCAACAATTTAAGATGTGGGTTGTGGAGTTTAATTAGTGTTGAGCCTAATTATGATTCTTATAAACTTATGATAGCTAAGTTTAAGAAATGTAATCATACAATGAACATAAGGTCACATACTCACATAGGGTGGCAAAATCTTTTAGGATGGTCGTAGGCCGCCTCAAAACAAACTCAAGATATTATCACAATAGATTGCATAAGTCGAATTAAAACATGGTTGAGTCTCTTTCAAAACATGGTTGATTGCAAACGAACGTCAAATAACCTCAAGTTATGGCTTTGGTGACTGTAAGGGCCAACTTAAAACCGTAAATTCAGCTCAGCTCAACTCAGTTCAATCTAGTCCGAGGTCATTGATTCACTTCACCTGAAATCCGTTATGATTTTTAGTTTTGGCAGATCGAATTAGAAAAGCCCAACCCAACTCAATATCGAAAAACCGCGGCTCAATCATAGTAAAAAAAAAAAAAAAAAAAAAATTACTTTGGTGGTAAACTTTACACAAAGATTTCCTATAAACCTCCCCAAAAATCATTGATGATCCTAAATATTTACCTTAGTGTAAATTTGTTTTACCCTCAAAATTAACCAAAAAAATCATCAAGTTTCCCAAAACCAATGTTCTTCTCACCCAATGGATAGACATTGATTCAAAGTGAAAAGACAAAAATACCCCTACACAAAACCATAATATTACAATAATAACCCCACCCCCATTCCCTTCCCCACCTTATTATATCTTCCTCTTTTCGAACATCAACCCAAGCCTTAGGGTTTCTTCCCCAACACACTTTTACTTTTTCTCCCCCAAATCGCCCCCAATTCACAAACCCTAGGAGAGAGAAAATCCCCCCAAAATCAACCACCACCATGACAGGGAAAGCGAAACCGAAGAAGCACACAGCAAAGGAGATCCAGGCCAAAATCGACGCCGCCCTAACCAACCGCGGCGGCGGCAAGGCGGGGATCAAAGATCGAGGCGGCCTCGATAAGGGCGGCCACGCCAAATACGAGTGTCCACTCTGCAAAGTCACCGCACCAGATGTCAAATCTATGCAGATTCATCATGATGCTCGTCACCCTAAAATCCCCTTTGATGAAACCAAGATCAGTAACCTTCACGCTACCACCTCCGCACCCGCCGCCGCACCCGCCGCCGTTGCTGAGTCTAGCAGCAAAGTTAAGCCTGGGATTCGTGGAAGTCTTAAGAAGTAGTAGGGTTTCTTAAATTTGGGGATTTATTATTATTATTACTGTATTTTTTTAATTGTGATTTTAATTAAGTGGTTATTAATCAGGTTTAATTATCGATATTGGGGATTTTAGGTCAAAATTTGAGGAGATTGTGAGAAAAAATTGAGGAGGCTTTTTGATGAAGCTACCTTTTTTTTGTTGTTGTTAGATTATAAAGTTTTGATCTTTGGTTCTGTATCGATATAGTTTGACTGATGATTGTATGATATAAGGATGATGGTGGTGGTGGTGTTTTATATTTGGTATAATAAACATCTCGTTGGCTTGTTTATTACGATTTGATTTGAATTTGAATTTGATTGATTTGTGCTTGGAGCTCGTGCTTTTAATCGATGTCGAAAACATATTGCAGATTCTACGATCTTTTGCTTAAAGATTTGATCTATCTATCTTCCGCGCTCACAATTGTGAGCTTTAGTTGATCATGTGTAATGTGTATGATTGCGAGCTTAGGTCGTGGTTCGGTTTATTCATATATCGAGTGGAAATTCGAGAAGTTTAGTAGTTGAATTGGCAGTGTTGATATACAGATTACACATTGATGATTGGACTTACAAAACTAGATGTGGTTTGTGTTTGTGTTTGTTGTTGAACTTGGGACTGTTGAGCTTTCGTCGTGCTAAGCTGTGTACAATGTGTATGTTTTCGATGTGCTACTTCGTGGGAGATCGTTTAGATATGATTGGAGTGAATGGTAGCTTTTTTGTTTCTCGCAATGTTCAATGCTTACTTCGTGTGTGATCGTTTTTTTTTTTTTTTTTTGAGAGGAAAATATCGTTCATTTATTAATAAAAGCCATACGGCATCTACTAGATAAACCGATCATTTCAGCATACAAATCTAACAAACATACATAAAACTCAAATCCTTGAGAACTACGGTCACAATGGTGGTACAACACTTCCGAATACCCTCTATGATATCGTTGATCAGAGCAGCCTTGAACGAGGGGGTCTTGCGATCTTGAGTAGTTTCGAGAAAGATGAGCTCTAGTAGATCTATCGATTTGGAGGCGAAAAATCAGCAACAAGTACACAACCGCATTCATATCCACTTGAGAACATATCTTCCACCTACAAACAGAGCAAATTCCTCCGAAAGGAGAGACAAAAGGACCCAATAATGGGAGAGAAAACCTCTCATGAGGAGAAAACTTATTTATAGAACAACCCGAAAACATGAAAAACATTAGAAAACAATAAAAACGAAGAGAATCAGGCCGGAAATGACCATAAAACGGCCATTCCCAGCCTGAGAAGATGAGGCAGAGGGGTGAGAGTTTTGGCGGAGAGAATGAGGGAGGAAGAGAGAGAAAATAAAAAAGCACTACAGAATAGTCTACTCGCTCCTTCGTGTGAGATCGTTTAGATATGAGTGAATGGTAGCTTTGTGTGAAACGGGTGAAGTGAGATCGTTTAGATATGAGTGAATGGCAGCTTTGTGAAATGGGTGGTATCGTTGTGAGAAGTTTAGTGTTGGCAGTCTTCGTATACAGACCAGTCATTGAATTTCGTTGGTGTATCCTACTTACAATAGATCTCGTTTTCCTTTTCGGTCATAAATACATAATAACCTTTCAATGGTGAAACTCTAGTGATCAAATGATTCTGCTTTAGAGAAACACTTCGACGCGAATAACGAGCCTTTAACAACCTACTCACCAACGTGTCCGGATTCGAGAAAATACGCCACGCCTGTTTCATCAACATAGCACAATTAAAAGTTTCGATATGTCGAAACTCCATTCCTCCATTCCCCCTTCGCTCTAAGAATCACACAGCTTATTCCACGCCACCCAATGTATTTTACGCTCCCTTTTTTTCGCACCCCAACAAAACTTGGCAATAAGCGAATTGATCTCGTTACAAAGACCCACCGGAATTTTAAATAGCCCCATGTGATAAGTAGGGATAGCTTGGGCAACCGCCTTTATTAGCACTTTCCTACCCACAGAGGACACCCACTTTCGTTTTTACCCTTTCAATTTCTTCCAAACCCACTCTTTTACCACTGCGAAAGCCCCCCGTTTACTACGCCCAACAACCCCTGGCAGTCCCAAATAGCGCCTATGGACCTCCACTATTTGCGCCTCCAACATCAATGCAATCCGAGACCTCTCCTTCGCGCCCACGTTGGCACTAAACGAGACCTTAGATTTTTGGAGATTAACACGTTGCCCCGACGCTCTTTCATATGCAGCGGTAATCTCCCTTACATAATGGGCACTCTAATATTTATCTTGTTAAATAAAAATAAACAATAAACTACAAGAGGCACTTTAATCATATCATATACGGAGTACTAATAAAAGTAATGAAAGTAATGAAATAGATTGATTTAAATGAAAGATTTAAATGAAATAAAGACATGCATTTTCAATACATCAATAATATAATAAGTGCCTCTTTGGTACGAAGGAAATGGAAGGAAAAGAAAGGAAAAGAAATTACTGTTTTTTGTTTTCCGATGTTTGGTACCATGGGAAGTGGAAGGAAAAGAAAGGAAATGGAAGGAAAAACTTATTCATTTTCTTGGGGTCAATTAAATAAAATAAAATACAAAAAGGTGTAAAAATGCAAATTACCCACTTTACCCTGAAATTTCATTTCCCTCAAATATTAAAAAGGGGTAACATCGTATTTTATTCAAATTAAAATCCAATTCCCATCATTTCCTTCCATCAAACAAAACATTGGAATTACTAATTTCCTTTCCTTTCCTTTCCTCTCCCCTCATTTCCTTTCTTTTCCTTTCCTTTCGTTTCCTTCCTACCAAAGAGGCTGTTAAAGTCTTTCCTAATACTACAACCCAAAGACTTCTCCTCCTTTTGAAATAATGTTTTCACTGGTCATGTTGATGTTTACTTCTACACCAAATGAAACACCTGAGTGACTTCAATATCAAGTGGAATCGGTAGATGCAATGCAGAATAGATCATCATGTACTGATTACAAATAAACGATTCATTTGGTGTAGAAATTTCTCCCAACATGGTCATCAAACAACAATATAAAAAGGGGACAAGTAATTGGGTAGCAGGTTAGTGTGTCGTTATCTACTCCATAACAAATTCGCAATAGTAAGGGTTGTTATTTTTTAATTTTTATAAGGATAAACTAGGATTGAAAATAATTAAAAGTAGCCGGAAAAAAAAAAGTTAGCTAAGGCAATTTATCATTTAAGCTAGTATCGTGTTGCCAACCCAACTTATTTGGTCAAAGAGTGATAACTTGAAAATATAAATTCATATGGTGATTCTGTATAACATACGATCGGGTAATTCAGTTGACTAGCTACATATAACTTAATCGCGATTCATGAATATACAAACATCCAAGTCCGCTCTATACCGTGACACGCCAGTACTCGGTCAATCATCAGTGGCTTGACCATATATTTCACTTGAGACATACACTCATGCCTTAAGAGCTAAAGATTCTACCATTCGTACTCAAATGGAACGAGATTCAAAATTTACTCAAATGGAATGGAAGTAGAATTACGCAAATGGGATAAGATTGTAGGATTATTGGAATGAGATTGTAGGATTCTAACCTGGTTTTTGATAATGATCTTGATGCTTCCACGTCGCCTTATATTTGTTCTGACCCTCTATTACAAGTTCAACGTCCAAGTGCTGAAATCATTTTGCTGTTATGCGGCAGATGTACAATATTCGAGGTATATCTCACTGGCCTACAAAATTACATTATAAATCATTTTTTCATCACGGCTCAACAATGCTAGTACTTGGCACATTTGACCTGAATTGCAAGGTCAAGTCTCTAACCCTCAATTGCAACTGCCAGCTCTTGATCTCTCAAGATTGTCCAATTGTATGTCTTTTACGGGGGGAGTTATGGCCAGTCTTCTCATCTTTCGTCTATCATTTCTTCATTCCTCCCTTGCTCCAACTACACTCTCTTTCCTAACGGATGCTGATGTTTAAATGCGACGATTACAACACTACATTGCGAAGGGTAATCATTTTGCTGTCATACGACAAATGTACAAGATAAGAGGCACATCACTTTCTGGCTTTCAAACCTACGCTGTTCATACATTTCTCATCACTTCTGAGCAGTGTGAGTATTTGACCCATCTCGCCAACTACATTTTGAACAATGTAGAGCCACCTCAATTTAAAACGTTGTTTGGGGCCCATGGTGCGGAGTTAGTGGATGCTCGAAACTTCGACCAGGCAATTTCTGTTCGGCTAAACATCTCTCATTGAAGCTGTATTGTCGCGCCGCTTCAAGTAGTTACTGTTTTTTTTTTTTTTAATACTTTTGCCTGTCTTTTGGAAATGGCCAAGTTTAAAGAGGGAAATTAGAATCAAGGTTATACCTTGTAATTACAGATTGTTGAATTGTTCGAACCAAGTTCAAGGCATGCAAAGCAGGTGCCTCGCAAAAATTGTTCGACTAAAATTGAATTAATAAATAGTAACATTACAAATCAAACAATCACAGATCTTTAGCGGACTCCGTATATGCCATACTAAATTGTGAAAAAGACGACACAGTTCACAATTTTCAGCCCAGTGATCTTACATGGCTCGGACATTGGATCTACATACCCAGGTAAACAACTGTATTGAAAGAACCAAAACTGCAACGATGTGACAAATTGTTATATCGCAAACAAATATACACCACTATTCCTAGAAACTAGCATCCCCTCTGTGGTACATTGTGCACCAATTTCAAGGCAAGCAAAACAAGTGCTTTAACAGAATGCCAGAAAAGTTGCTTCATCTGCTCCACGATGCTAATTAGCGCCTTTGCATCCACAACTCTGAAATTGCCCAGGGTGGTGTGAAAGAGAGCGAAGATTCTAGAGCGAAGATTCTGATATTAACAAAACCAGACGACCAATAAACAGAATACGACTGTCCAGCGTCCAAGGTAGACAGCGAGAGAGAGAACATAACCCGATTAGTAGCCCTGATACATAATTGTTAACGTCAGAAAATGTAAAAATAAGCAAAATGAGAAGTGATCAATCAAGAAAAGCTGATTGAACACCCAGGTATATAAATGGTAAGAAGGTCTACCTTATTGCCCACTGGAAACCAGAGGCGTAGAACATTCAGGATGGATAAGTACCCATGATGTTGTTGTACAAGGAACCTGAAGAATCCGAGTTGTGAACATTACGCATGTCTGTATTGTAATGTGACTCATCCAGTTGTTCCTGCTTTGGCCTAATGTGCTTAACATCAATATCCGGGAATTGCTGCCCCGCGTATAAGGATTGAATAGAAGAGAGCATTCCTTCAGAATTTGGATAGTTGGTAATAGAGTGGGGAAATCCTACTGGGGGTGCCATGGGAAAATCTGGGATAGCAGGCATGATATTGCTGGTATATGCCGGATGGTGACCAGCCATACCAAAAGGACCGTACGGGGCAGTATTTGGCAAATGGTAAAATGGGGGAGCTCCACTGCCAAGAAAGTTTGATCTAAAGAAGTCATTATTGCACCCCATTCTTGCATCAAAAGGAGGCAGAAGATCTTCAGCATGAGGTTCAGGCTTCAAATGATGAGGGTTTCTGGTCAGAGGGATATTAGAGTGCATATTATCTGGAGCAGTAGGCAAAGGTCCACTCCCTGAATTGGCATTGCTGCTGTTTCTTGCAGCTGGCACTTCATGGTTGTGCTTTCCTTCATAGGTCGTTATCACATATTTCAAATCCTGCGAGGCCCTCTCTACATGCTTCCTGACGTTACATCCGGCACTAGTGCATTTGTAGTAACTCCTGAGAAAATTTTCAACAAGAGCAAATTATAATTCTGTTAGGTATAACTGTTTCAGACCATTTTTTTTTTGCCTTTGTCCAAAAAAAAAAAAAGAGTTGCTTTGCAACAGGTCACCTATAGACTGTGGGAGAAACAGCCACAGAAAAATCTAGCAGCAGAAAAAAAAAACGAAGGACAGAACCAAGCAGTACAAGTACCTAGGATTTGGATTTCCCTTGACAACCTTTTGACCATACTTGCGCCAGCGGTACCCATCATCGAGAATATCCACTTCGCTCTCTATCTGGACAACTACTCTCGGTGCACGAACAGCCCTGGAAGTTGTCTCAGTGAAACATACATCCTTCTTCCTGGAGAAAAGGCAATTTTAAGATTATCATCTCTGCAGAATCCTGTAGTTCTAATACCACCTATAAAACACCAAATAGGTTATCAGCAATCAACTGTACCTTCTCTTCAAATCTGGTTCCTTTTCTTCATCATCTCCATGTAAAAAGTTACCCTGTGTGGCAGCATCTTCGTCGTCATCATCATAATTGGCCAGTGTTGATGAGAACTCTGGAGTTCCTGTTGGTTCACGCACACCAAACACTTTGTCTTTGGTAGTTGGTTGTGGATCCGAAATTTCAGTAACAACAGATGCTGATGATGGCCTCTCTAAGCCTTCAATTTGCCAGTCTGGCCCGGTAGTAACAGCCGGCTTCATACTTCCCCAGACTGAGCCATCTTCAGCTTTCGCATAAGTGCTACTACAGTCACCTGCGTCTGACATCTCGTTGAATGGCAATGAACCAAATGGAGATTTCCGATAGGGTTGAGGTTTAGGGTGATCATGGGCACCCTTATAAATTATTTCAGTAATTTGGCCATCATGAGAACGCTCTACCTTTTTCTTCACCTGACAGTTTGGATGAGTGCACTTATAATAGCTACGAGGGTATTCACTACCCTTAACCTGTTTCTGTCCATATTTTCTCCAATTAAAACCATCTTCTGCAGTTTTTGCTGATCCTACACTAGGATAAAGTTCTTTCTTGTCCTCATCCAAAGAATTACGGGTTCCTGAATCCTCTCGCATGGAAAGGTTGTTATTGTTTGGCATTTGAACACAGGCTAGAGCATCTGAAAATTTTCTGTCAGGCGGTGAGGCAGCACCATGATCATTCATGCCTACTCCTCTAGACAGCTGCACAGGGAATTTAATGTCCATTGACTGATGCATTGAAGAAAGGGGTTGACAATCAACATCAGCAACCGAATTCTGAACCTAAACACGCAACACATGATGGAGAATATATAAGCTACTTGTAGTTGACTTATCTTATGCTCAGAGCACAAGTAATAGACTAGATCGTTATCCAGAGATCAAGTAAGCCAAAAACAATCTTCAGCTGACGAATGAAACGACATTTCACTTATGGGCTTACGGCCAGATACCCAAATTTCATTTGGCAGAGATCTGATTTAACTAGTAAATTCTTACATGAGCTAAACAGTTCTTCAAAATAGCCACTATGGAAATATGAATCTCGGTTCATTTAATGTAATGGTTGAACAAGCCTGATCGGAAATGCTTCACAGAAATTGGAAGAAACTACGGTTCAAGATCCATCATTTACTAATAATATGAAAAGATAAACTAACAAGGGACTCAGGAGTCTTGTCGAAATATCAGAGATTGGAGCATACATCACCACCAGAATCCAGATATACCAGATAGATGAGGACACAATGGTAGTAGTACAGTGACAATACCTGATTTTGCACATCATGAAAAGATGCTGGAGAAGGGGAAACAGTATGCGCCTTAAACATGGATGACAAACCACCATCACAGCTGTAGTCCGCATCTGCAGGTATTGATGAAATCATCATTTGGCCATCTCTATCAAAAGATGGTGCTCCAAACGTTCCTGTGGTCGGAGAAAGCTGCAATGTGAAAAAAAGTGAACATCAGAAAATAACAGATCCGGTTGTTGTATTGAATTATTGATAACATAGACGAGGCCTAGCATGTTCAGCATCCTTAAAATACTGTCCTATATATAAAATTAAAACCCTGCATTCCCTTTCTCAACCGAGCTGTTAGAACTTTACCCGAAAGAAGAGGACAACATCTACTGTAGCGCCATTACTAGGAAAAATTCTGTTTAGTTAGCTTCATCATCAAACTTGCATTTGGTTCTTAATAAACACCATGTCAATATGTCATAACCTAGCATCGCATCATGAAACTACTAATTTATAGTTTTCGTTATTAGCTATATACCTCAGGTGATATTTTTAGCCCTTCTAGACTTGATTCAAGAACTAGAAACTACAAAACCAACAAATCCGCATCATATTTGATAATCTCATCTTACAACCATACTGTGTCCAGACAAACTTCTTCCCCTATCTGTAATTGGCATGTCCTTACAGAAACACAAAATGTAACTCAAAAGCTCTAAACTTGCGCATTCAAATTCTCTTCAGTTCTTCATATATAACAATGCAACATCATGCATCATAATACGCCTCTTACACTAGTCAACAAAAAAGCTCTAAACAGCACTATCATATCATCCATTCAAGCAATTCCAAATCAGGCATTCCACAGCATATAATCGAAAACATCAAAACCACAATCGAAAAAAATAAAAAACCAAGAATCAACCTGTGAATTAGGCAGCAAAAGTGGTGAGTCCAGCAACACATGGGGACTAATACCAGCAGGGATAGTAAGATAAGGCGAACGAGCAGCAGGCGAATGCAGAGGGCTACTAGTCCTAAACCGAGGGGTACTAATCTTAGCAGCATTGAACCCACATTTCCTAGCTCTCCTCTCTGCTATACTCCCTCCACCACCACCATCACCATCACCATCACCACCACCACCACCACCACCACCACCACAACCACCACGACAATCTTCCAATTTAGCACTCGCTTTCGCAACACCAAAAGCCGAATTCTTGACATCCTTCCCCTCATCATAACCACCTAAAACACCCTCTCCACCAGTAAAAACATCAGCAAAAGATTTATTACCAGGATGATCAACCCGAAAACCCGATAAAAGCCCTCTTGGACTCATTGTTATTTCCCTCCATTCATCTAATCCCTCTTCCTCATTTTCCTCCATTTTCACCATCAATCAAACTTTCTAATGATAAATTACTCAAATTCAAAAACCCTAGGTTTCTCAATTTCCCCCAAATTGAATTAATTTGTTCCTCAAAACCCTAATCACTCACTAATATTACTACCAACAACACCACACTGAAGCTCAATATCACTGCAAAATTTCCACTTTTCCCCAATTTTCTGATAACAACAAAAAAGACAAAGAATTTAATAAAAAAAATACAGGTTTAATCACAAATTAGGTTGAAATTACAACTAATTTCATTCAAATTAACCCTTAATTATACCTCAATGCAGCTAGAAAACTGCGATTTCTCCCCCAAATTAGAGGAGAGAGAAAATCAAAATTTGCAGCGCAAAATTTCATTTCAACATCATCATCTAAATTCTTGATAAACATTCAAAATTTGCAGAAATAGAAATTCGTAATTAGTGTGTGTTTTTGTTTTTCAAATTAGAGTAATTAAGTGAGTAATTAATGGATTTATTTAATTTAATTAATGGTGCGAAACTCGAAAATGATTTTTCGAGTTTCGAAGGAAGAAGAAGGGGAAGGTTTTTTAGTTCAGTGTTTCTATGTTTTTTAATTTTCTATTTAATTTTTAAAAAAAATTAAACACGCTGTTTAATTCTCATTTTTAAATGGCGGATTTTCGGAAATGTCGGAGGTTTGTTTAGATTGACGTGCATATTTTAGCCCACATGTCGATTTTTTTATATTTACATTGTTTATATAAAAATAAAGTGATAAAATAAAATAGAGTAATTTATGTTGGTCCTGAACTTGAATGAAATGACTACCATTGACATAAAAAAAAATTAATGGAAGAAAAGGAAAATTCGATTAAGGTTATAATAATACAAATATCGAGACAGCAGATTTATACAATTACAAGCACAAAACGAATATACCTAAACAGGATTCTATGTGACGTATTATTTGTTTTCACTTGAAATGCGTAGAGTTTTGTTTGATGAGAACAACAATTGCTTCAGAAATATGTGTAACTAAGTGCAAAATTCTTGGAGGAAAATCGATATTGTTTAGATTATAGTGAGTTAATGACGAAAACACAAGAAATTGTTAATATTAGAAGTAAAATAGCACTAATACATTCCTGATACTTGATTAACATACAAAACCACTTCGTACTTTATAGTCGATACTGACCTCATGCGATTCTTAGGTTTAAGCACATATAACTAAAGTTGTTACCTACTTCCACTCTTCTTCTTGTAGTACAACGTTTATACTTTATACAACCTTAATCCTTAGTTCTAGAGACATAAACGTAGGATATAATTAAAACGATAAAGAACATAATGTCGCGAAACGTACAGCCATTAGATAAGAATTTCATGGAAACAACAAAAACCAAATTAGATCAGATAACCATATGTATCGGATAATTCCAAGGAGATCAGTGATTAGTAACATAACAAACAGTAACAAGCAATGTCCCTCTTATTCGCAGATTTGCGGTAGTCCTACTCTTGCTATTCTGCTACCACCAGTTACTAACTTAGATGTAGCAAAATCACACTCTCACCAACTACTTTAGTCCACATTTTACAACAATTAGTTTTACATGTAAGTAGCTAGTACCTAATCCCCCTTGCAAATCGATTCGGAGTCAGCGACATCTTCTTCGATGTAGGGAGCAATGTCGTCTTTGGACACAGTGTAACTCGAGGCTGATGTCGGGTTCTCCTCCGGATACGAACTCATACTCATGCTTAAAAGCTCTGCCTTCCTCTTCTTTCTGTATTGCTGCCATTTCCTTAGTGACTTTGTGAACTCCCTTTCGTCAGGGAGGGTTGTTACTCGCTTCTCCTCCACGGTATCTAGACGAGGACGATCACCAATTGCGGGTGTTCGTGAGACGGGGTACACTATCAAGGGCTTGAAGAAGTAAACGAGTGGTAGAAGTAGCAATATATACATGTAACATGTCGTCCACACATAGAATGTCCATTTCCAATTGTAGATGAACTCTTTTAGCCTAGGCAACTTGGACTGCATAAGGATTTCGGCCTCGTAGAGTTGAGGTAAGTATAGAGTCCCAGCTCGAGGCATTAGCGTAATCTTGACGGCTCCAGTACGCATATGGCGATCCTCCTTGTAGTCGAGCATAGGGACCGTGATCTTTTGAGTCTCGCGCGTGAGTCCTAGCATTAGAGGTAATCCCATTGCGAGTGTGCGCAGTAGTCTTATAGGATGGCTTTGGAAAAGCAGCATTGATGGTTGGCTCGACCTTGCTATTAGTTGCCCGTTTGTTGATATGACCTCTGCCATTAGCTGTTAACAAGGGACACATCAAACTAAGTAGGTAGTAGGCTATGAGCTTCACATTTACCATGAAACGAAATTCGACTCGAATTCAAAAACTTCAATCCAAATTTCTTTACAACACAATAAGATACTCTGTGTTCTTTATTTTACTGTTGTCAAAAAAAAATAAAAAAATAAAATAAGATACTCTGTTTTGGCTCTACCTATGGGCAATTTATATTCTTGTATAGGTGCAAGGGGTGCCACGATTTAGTATAGACAAGTTTCGAACCATGGTCAAGAATATTACTCATCGTAGTTATCAACAATGTAGACATCTCCATATGATAATCACTCCCACAGTTCTTTCAATTATTAACATTTGATTTGAATATGTGTAATCATGCTAGCACTGCCACACAAAAATGAAAAGTACGGAGTAACAAATAACGTTATCTTACTGTCAAAATCAACTAGCTAGTCTACATATACATTGGACATCTAGCCATAAGTCAACTCAAAAGACTAACTAAATCCCCAATTTGATCAACATTACCCTAGTGCCGCAAAAGAAGCTCTCCCTAATTAAGCATGATCAAATCAGATGCGCGCAGCCTTACCCCAATACACGAAACATAACCTAAGTAACACATACAAATCCATGAACCCAAATCACATCTTATCTATATATCACTTTTAATTGAAAACCATCACAAGTCTACATGGCGTTTCACGAGAGGGTTTAGCACTGTTAAAAGCCACGTGGCACTTCTACCTACATCAAGATGTATTTTTATCAACAGTGACATTTATGTACTCGCTGTCATTAAGGAGGAACTAAAAAATACTTTGCGTTTTAGTAGAGTTCAAGCGGCGACTATTCATCTCCTTTACTAATTCTATTTCCCCTTACCCTTACTTCCTTTCGCATGTTCATTCAGACTAATCATCTTCTCTACTCATCCGTTTCTTCGTCTTTAAGAAGGTTAATTGCTCATCTTCCAGTTTCTATTCACCTCCCCTTCTCAGCCTCCGTTTATAAGACCAGCCCTGGTTGGAGGACAAAGCTCCTTGAGTTTTATACTAATTTTTCATGTTTCTTTCTCTATTATACGGTTATTTATTTGTCAGTTTAATTAAATTGTGTCCCA
>JBBYHQ010000013.1:6149680-6163234 GCA_038382645.1 Spergularia azorica
TAACCATGTGCAACTCATATGACAAAGTCAATGCCGGAAAAGTAAGTCAAATCTACCGGAGATGTGATTTGGTAGGAGAAGGATATAAATGTGTTTTATAAGGTAGGAGTTTGAAACTTTTGTAAATTAAGGTAGGAATTTGGAAGATTTTGTCTATAAAAGGTTGGAGTTGGAAATTTATCCTTAGATATTTAATGAATGGTTATATGGAGTGTTTTATGTCCTAGTCTTTCAAAGTGTCACTTTTATGATTATGTCACATGCTAAAGAGAGGAAAAGAACGACATGATGCAATCTTTACGCCCACGAAACGCACTATACCACGTGACATTTACGTATTCCACTGGAGTGTCAATTTCAAGATGAATCCACATATATAAAAGAGAAAAAAGAAAAAAGAGAAGAATAAAAGATATAAAGTTTATGCTCATCAAAGGACCCTACGACAAGTTACACTTGTGATCCTTAGAATTCCGATTTAGACGTTTAAACTTGATTTCTTTTTTTCAACATCTACTAGATATCAAATCATACTAAGAGAGGACTAACAATTTGTTCTTAGTTATCACCATCAAAGAAAACTTCTTTGTTATCACCATCAAGTGTTCTGACCTTGTTCAACCAAATTTATAATCAAGATTTAACCCACCATTCTGTCTGCAACCAGACAAAAACGCCAGTCCGCAGAAGCGTAATTTCTACTTTCCATAACTAACTCTATGAGAGGACAACATAGTAACTAGTCGCCATCAGGTTTGACAATAATCAAGCATAAAGTACTGAAAAAAATGAATCTTCTGCCATGCTAAGTTATCAGATCTTGTTTTCCTTGCTAAAGTTGACAAGATTGCTAGTTAATAGGAAATCAGACCAGTGAATTACCTGTAAGATGCCTAAAAGATCAGAAGCCACAATGTCCGACTACTACAGCAAGGGCGAACCAAGAACAGCATGATACTTGGGTTGACAAGCTGTTTAATTACAGACACAGAAAACAGCATTATTCTGAATAACTTTCCGGCCTACTTCCTCTACTTAAGGAATACGGGGGGGAAAAAAAAAGATAAACCTGAGACATCACCTCCTTAGTGCTCCTTATCTGTTCGTTTCCTTACGCCACTCCCTGATGCAGTGACCCTGCAACATGCTGGTCCAAATGACGCACTGCATAAAAGAGCCATACAGAAAGCGCTAAAAGAGAGCCAGCATAAATGATAAAAATACAAGAAGTAACTAACATATGATTCTAGTTCATCTTTCAGAAAAAGTTGGCCTGCTTTTGAAGAATGTAGAAACTCCTCTTGTTCTCTCTGACATGGAGGAATAGCATCCACGAGACACTAATGGGCAATGGTAATCGCCACCGCAAAGATCAGTTGGACTGCTGTCACTGACATCCAAACCAAATTGATGCCTTGACTTAAAAAAGAAAGATACAATGCAACACTGAACCAAATCGAACCATTGCTCATGTTCCAATC
Organism: Spergularia azorica; assembly: GCA_038382645.1. Classification (NCBI taxonomy): domain Eukaryota; kingdom Viridiplantae; phylum Streptophyta; class Magnoliopsida; order Caryophyllales; family Caryophyllaceae; genus Spergularia; species Spergularia azorica. The sequence continues at coordinate 6,151,162 of JBBYHQ010000013.1, forward strand.
TGGGAAATAAGCTTATAGCTGTACATGTACTGAGGTAATTATCCAAAATAAAGAAAAGAGAATTGGTAGTTTTCCCACTTACCAGGTTTAAGGCTCTATAAGAACTGCACTGAAGCACAACATATCTGAAGCACCAGTCTCCTGCCAGAAAAGGACATGCATAATCAGATTGTTAACACAAAACCAGACCTATAAAATTAACCAACGAGTTTAGTATCTCGCATAAACTTTCTAGTAAATTTTTAGTTTATCTATCAGAGAAGATATGGCTTGGTAACGAAAAAAATACCATCTGTTCATCTGATATCAATACTGAAATACAACAAAGTCCCTGCAGAGCACGGTGCCTTATATTAAACTTCATTGTCAGGGCAGTTTTTACGCAGCAAAGAAGTTCAAATTTAAAAGAAAACAAATAGCTCATTCAGAGCTCAACGGTTACGAACACTCTAAAAGAGTACGAAACAGAACAATCACGTCTCTTTATGCAAGTTCGTCGTCCTACATGTCTATTATCATGGCAGCTCAATGGATATCCTTAAACGCACAAGCATAGAGCCCCTGTGAGACAACAATGTCATGCCAATACGAAAACCAGATGGTCTATCTTTTCAATATATTTTCCCTACTCCGCCTTCAGTTAAATCTCATCCACTACGGTATGCACTATCTATTTCCCATGACAGTATCACTTTGAAAGAACTATATCTGCTTATACAAGTCGACAGCCTACAGAGCTAGGTATAATAAAACAGACAGAAAAGCATAAGCAATACAGCTAGACAAACCAAAACCAACTTGTTTGTTTGTTGCTCATTTCCGTACAACACCATCATTCAAGAGGGTATACAAATGATTCTTATGGAACCTGTTGATCAAGTTACTAACAATACGAAGTTTACGAACAATCATATAAGCAGTTTGCAAACCGTAATCAGTCATTCCACTGACCTTTTATATCAAGTTCACTTCCCAAGGCCGGGGTTCTACAACCACAGCACTACCTCAGAAAAAATTCAGCTCACAACATGTTTGGAGATATAGAGGTACACAAACTTGTTCCTGACTACTGACTAGTAGGGAGGCTGTTACCCTCAACACCTTGCAATATTTCAAGCACCATCCGAAAATTAGGAAGCCACGGGCTAAAGTGAATTTCACCCTAAAATCAATTGACAATACGTGCAGAATCAAAGAGCATTAGTTTCTATAGATATGGCTCTACAGCTAGTAATTTCTCAATGTAAAGAGTCATGCATGGAAATGCATCCAGATTAAGTGCATGGCACAGCACAATCGTGATACAGGCAAATTGTTAGGAACTGATTTCTCCTGAAAAGTATCCCAGAATAAACTGCAATCCCTATTTGTTTTGACTTTTGAGTTTCAATATTATCTAGTAACGATACAGTGACAGGCTACAGAAGCATGTAGCAATCTCTGTCCAGAACAGGCTATTCAGGACATCACTCAGGTCTCAGTCTGTAATGAGCACGCTACAAGTAGTTCACTGGAACTTCAAAGTTTCAGACACGTTGATTATAGTTGGATAGTTCATAGTAGATGTTACAAATAAGACGAGTTAGTCCTTTCAAAGCCACAAAAGTACGAAATAAGTTGCATAAGAAGTGTGTCCTATCACCAACAAGTCAAAACAGATTACAGAAGATATGTTTGCAATTACGGATGCATATTGCATTTAATCATTTCCAGTTGACAAGGAAGCAGCCGTCCTATTAAAAAACAAGTAAAGTTGTGAACATAGGGCCACAGTTGAGAATCTCCACAATAATTTGCTATTTTCTTATCTAGTAAAGTTAGATTGTTGAGAAACCAAAATCAAACTCAATAAAAAAGTTAGTTTGATATACTCTCCCCCACTTTAGAAAAAAAAAAAAAAAATGAAAACTAGACATATGTTCACCTATGTTGATACATGGAAATGACCTAATGCTTTTTTTTTTATCATGACCTAACTTGACACTTCATGAAATGAAAACTTCTCAATTTTTAGAAAAGCAGAGTAATATTAAAGAGTTTGGAAGACACCAACACAAAGAAGCTAAGAAAAGAGCAATGATGATATCTGTTTACATGAAAACTTTGTGTGGGAATGCTATGACTTGAAAGATTGAAGACTACTAAATGGATCTTAGGACAGAACTCGTGGTTTTTCACAACATAATTTGACGTCTAGTTGTACTAATAACGTCTACTAGCATTCCAACTCAAAGATTGAAGTCTATTAAGAGAGTGTTTGGAAACTTAAATCCAAGTTTGACTCAATTTCCATGTTGGAAAACTCAAAAATTTGAGAATTTGGATTTGTATCAAATCTTTTGGAATTTGAATGAAATTCTTTCTAGTGTAAAACAAGACACCCTAAAAGGATTGATATTTGAATTTCACATTCTCAAATAATGGAATTCAATGATTACAAAATTTCAAATTGTTGTTTCTAAACGCTACCTAAATGGATTTTAGAACAGGACTCGTGGTTTTTCACAACATAACTTAACATCTATTAGCTTTACTACTAAGGTCATCAGAAGGTGTAAACTAAATTCATTCATAAATTACCTTGGTTGACACGAGTGATAGAGGATGAACATAGGATTTCTGAAATTAGGAGAAGACTCCAACCCTAGCCCTAGTTCTAGAATGATCTATTCTACACTATTTCTAGACTATTCTTATATTCATCCTCTATCAACCAGAAACAACATAAAGTTATGTTGATGTTACTAATGGTTTGCCCTCGATAACTAGGAGTTCCAAACAGATTTTTCCCTCGAGTAGTCATGTATGCTCAATCAAACAAATTTGAAAATTATCTACATGTACACTATCATGGGAGGAGGTATTGTTTCCTAGGCATTTGTCATAAAGTCAACTAGACGATTACTATCAATGGCAATTTTGAATCACTTCTAAAGGAGCTGTGATAGCATCTTTAAGCTCATGAAAATTGGTTGGCCTATCCTCTATTGCTATGGCTCATTAATTACACCAGCCGTAGCAAACTAGTCACCGAAAACAGCTCAGTACAATATATACTAAAGTGGATAAAAAGTTAACCGACACAAGCAACTTCCTTCATACGTAGGAAAGCTTTTCACTGGATGATTTTGCTGCATGCGGTTGTGCCCAGCTTTTCGTGCTCTACTGTGAATTTTTTACTTATTGTTAGATAACCAACTGAGCCAAAAGTTTAGACTGATAGTTAAGGCACCCACAATAATCTTATACTCTTATAAGTCAACATGATGGTTAGGGCACCCACAATAGTCTTATACTCTTATAAGTCAAGACGCCCCCTCACGCAAAGGCCCACTTGGGCTTGAAGCGTGGGTAATTCACTGGCCCACGAACACAACACTTAAACTGAGCTCCTTTTTATTAAGGAGTCAACACACCAAAGGAGGGGGCTACCAAGATTCGAACTTGAGACCTCAGAATCGCCGAGGCTCTGATACCATGTTAGATAACCAACTGAGCCAAAAATCTAGACTGATGATTAGGGCACCCACAATGGTCTTATACTCTTATAAGTCAACACTTATTAACCGTAGTTCAAAGTTCCGTGAAGATAAAAAGGCCTACCAAACTTCCTAAGCATGCATCACACAGAAATTTCTACTTTTTACACTCAATACTTCACTGAATGAAAATATTCTGCCAATGCTTATTTAGCTTTTCACTAAGTAAAGTTCTTCAGGGAAAAAAAAAGAGGGCATTTGATAGAAAGGAGAGGGAGAAGACGAAGACATGCAACACACAAATCATTCTTACACCAGGACACCATGTATCATGTATGGTTTGGCTTTGTAAATGAACTATGTTTTTTTTATATAGGTAATTGGTGAACACCAAAAAAGTATTCTAGTACATTAACCTTGACATGAAATTTACTAAATTGACCTAGATTTACTATATTAAAGAGTTAATACACGTATTTGAAGCTCTAAACTAGCATAGAGTAGACATATAGTTCGTTTTAATATAGAAGTGCACCAAGCATCTACACTTTTGTTATGGCTAAAAATTGACAAATAGACTTAAGGTGCTACAACATGGTGTATTGTTTCAAGGATGATGTAGTGATGCTTCATGAAACGAGAGGTGTCAATTATGTCCCAAGGTTTCAGGCTGAGTAGAAACAAGACACAATGACCAGTAGGGTTAGAAGAAGAAAGCCAAATCACCATTGATGTGAAGCTTTTCAAGAATAAAACTTTTTCCATTTTCATTTTTGACTACTTTCTTTATCTTAGAAACAATTCCCTACAAGAATGGAAAAGATGTTGAAACAAGGGTGTAACATTAAGGCAAAAAAAAAGGAGTGGTTAAGAAGCCAATATGCCTGGGTTTGTCACTACTTTAAATCCTCGTACCCTCACCCCCCAGGATTAACTGCTCCCATGTACAAAAAAAACATTAAGACTATCGCATAGCGATTATTACATGCAGTATTACACGAAATTAAGTGTTGGGAAGTAAATACTTTCACGTTCATAAAAAGAGTGCGAATTTGCGATAAAGATACATATATAAACAGATGCACAATATATATTTAAAAGCTCAATCGTGCTCATTTCAAAAAAAAAAGTAGGGGTTTCAAGCCAACACCATCTTCTTAAACAACTTCTCCACTTTTTATTGTTTTTCATTGGTGTGTCTATGAAATGGCAAATCAAATTGAAACCATTTAAGATGAAATTGGTTTAAATCACATGCATAAGTGAAATTTGTATTTAAATAAGAAAAAAGTTCATTGATAGAAGCAACTAAGCAAAAAAATCTTTCCCTAGACGTATACTTCAACGACATTTATCGTCTTAGCCAATGAAGACTAACGACCCTCCCCTAAACATAGTCATAAAATGACTTCTTTGTCGGAATAAATAAGTGAATATTCTAAAACGTAAGATTTAGTAGCATGTTACACCGCTTCAAGACATTAAAGATACATAAAAACGTAGAAATATCTTTGGTCATAAAACATACATCAGGTAATTTTGATGACACGTTAAGCGGGAATCATACATCCAATAAAATCTAGAAATTAAAGTTGTTCCCACTTCTACGAGTAAGCATGTAAACAAACTTCTTTTATTACTTGAAAGAGCATTGGATGGGGAGTGGAATTTCTTAATGGCTAATGACTTGTGTAAATGACCTATCAGTAAATGAAAGTCTTGTCGGCAGTTTCTAGATCCTACAAAGTGTAGGAAATCTATGGGAAATTAAATGTGTAAAATGACAATCAACACTCAAGTTTTCATTTGTTGTACCTTATAAGTGTTACAATTAATGCTAAATGTAAATGATTATTTTTTTGTTGAATAGCCAATAAAAGCTTGAGTATTGATTGTCACTCTCTCAAGGAGAAATGACCATAGCATCCACCTTTGGGCAAACTTTAGATGGAGGCAATAGCTATAAATACCAAAAAACTAAACTATCATACTATTAAGAATTCAAATTTTCGAGACTACATTACTAGAAGTAACATATCTTTGATAGAGGATGAATATAGAATAGTCTAGAATAGAAGATTCTAGAACTAGGGTTAGGATTGGAATCCTCTCCTATTGTACTATATAATGAGGTTTGCCTCTTCAATAATATGAGGTCGATTATTAGAGTATATCATTGTCTTACATGATATCAGGCTAGGTTACAAACTAAACCCTAAAAAAAAAAAAAAAAAAAAAAAAAAAAAAACTTTCTTTGCTTTCACACTCCCGGCCGGGATTGGTGCTTCTCTCCTACACATCTCCGGCCAGGCATGTTTAGTTTCATTATTTGTCTTCTTTTTCATTAGTTTTCTTATTAAATCCAATAAAATGAAACCACTGCACGGTCGTTTTAGTCCTAGATTTTTATCATTAGTTTTTCATCCCATATAGAATCTCTCCGCCTATCCACTCCACCCGATCGATGGTTCCCAAGGCATACCCTCTCAGCCGCCTCCGAGGAGACCCGCTGATCCGGCCACCGCACCACCTTGCAGCCCCTGACGACCCACGTCACTCAGCCTCACGCACCCACGGATCTCAGACGATTGCTTCGCACAGCCCACAGCCGCCCAGCCCGCTTTGCCGCACATTGAGTAGTCCAAGACACTCCGCCGCCTACGCCGCTGTTGCCCGAGACTTTCGCCGATGTCGGGGTAGCCCTTCCCACGGATCCAGCCACTGTTTTTCTGTTTTTTGTTTTATTTTCATGCTTGTCCTATCACCCTAACGGGATAGTAGACTCAACAGCCCTGCCTCCCTCATACATGGGGATAGCAAGTCGAGAGCCCACGGCCTCGCTTACGGGTTTGTTTTCGCATTTTGTTTTCTTTTCACAGTGGTCCGTGTTCCTCTGTTTTGTGGTTGTGCCTCTCTGATCATGCCGTGCCTTGCCAAACTTGCATCTAGCCGAACCGTTCGTATAACTGTCGTTTCGACTGCGGGGGAGTGATATAGGATGAATATAGAATAGTCTAAAATCGAAGATTCTAGAACTAGGGATACACATTGACATATCAAAATTGATATGTATAAAGTAGCACAATGGACCTGAAGTTTGAAATAATAATTACATATAAGTATTGAGGTTCATACATGTATTTCAAACTTAATAGGAGGCATGCTTAGATTTGAGATAGACATCATTACCCTATCATGGTATTAATAGTGGTAGATTTAAGCGAATCTCTTTTTCTCTTTTCCCTTATCTTGACAGAGTTTTAAATTTAGAATTAAATTACGGGTGTCTTCGGGAAAAGAGCTAATCCTCAATTCCAAATTTAACTCATCCACGTTTAAAAAAATAAAAAATAAATCACTAAATATGTAGACCATATACCACCCCTAAACCCCCTCAATTATAAACTCTCTCACTATGTCTCAAATCTTAAACACCTACCTATCACGCCCCTCTTTTCTCTCTCCTCCCGAACCCCTGCCACGCCGCCCACCACTTTTCTCCTCTTTTTCCCTTCTACTCCTCCCATATCTTCCTCCATCGCGCCTGACTACCTTATCGGATGGACGGCAGACATGGAGGAAGTTAGGCGTGGTGGTAGAGAGAAGACTAGACGAAGAGTGAATGTGAAAAGGATGAGGGGCGTCCGGGGCCATTGGATTAGTTTCTATGTAAGACTAGAACTTTAGTCTAAAATATAAATTTGTAGCTCCAAATTTTATATTTTTCCCAAACAAGTGGTTTTATTATTGTATGTGACAATCTCAAATGATAGAATTGAAATAGTAACTTGAATTTCAAGTTCTTGCCTTTAAATGTTGCCCAATTGATCTTTAGACTTCAGTCAAATTTCACATACTTCCTTTGTCTCCCTTTAGACACCTGCTATAGTCATAGTTATAATCCTCCAAGTTACCAACAACGAACTATACCATTTGATCCCCCTATCAGTCATTGTTAAAACTATTGTTTATTTACCACTTTAAAGTACGGGAATCTATTTTACCACTTTAATCTCCCTTTAGAAACCTGTTATCTTTTTTCACATAAATTAAGGAGGGGTGAATTGTTTATTATTGTTGGAGATATTGGCTAGTTATTTATTATTTTTAGACATAATGGATGGTTTGTTTATTATTATTGGAGATAATGGGTGATTTAATTATTCTTGCTAGAGATATTAGGTGATTTGTTTATTATTTTAGGAGATAGTGGAGGGTTTGTTTATTGTTTTTTTAGATAATGGGGTGTGAAAATGAGGAGAGAGTGTAAAACTTACCCGAGAGTAGCGTGTTTGAAGAAAAACACCCAAAAGAAAAGCATGGTGTTTAGAGGAAGGTGGAGGGAGTGACTATCCAATACCCTTATTGCATGTCTTTTTCAAAACAATCCAAATAAGAAAATCGCATATACACATAGTATAACCAAGGTGGAACTAACACATATTACAAAACACTATATGCATAGATTACACATCCTCCTTTTAAAAACATTTGATTTTATTTGATTTTCTAATTCCATTTTCGAAAAATGACCAAATATTCTCCCTACCAATCCTATTCGGTTATCTCCTCCATTCTCCCGCTCGCCCAACCCTTCCTACTCTTCTTCTTAAATCTCGAAATCAATCGTTCTCTTCCTTCACCCACCTCCACAATGACTTTTTTACAAAGAGTTTGTCTCCCTCACACAAATGTGTAGATAACTAAAAGCGGGAATAAGAATTATTGGACAATAGGTGTGAGAGGAAAAAGTAACCCCAACGAGAGACCAATCACCACTATAGGCTCCCCCTCGTCCTTCCTTATAATCTCACGGTCTCTTCCCTCTTGTGTTAGGGCTTATAGAGCCACCATAACATTAGGTGAGAATTCAGAATGACATGGAAATGATAGCAGTCCGAAAAAATTGGAAGTGTTTTGAAGGCTATGAATAGGTGGGGCCATGCCCTAACAAAGTTCATAAAAGGTTGTAGCCATTGGGTGGTATTTGTCAATTTAGGTAGAGGTAGATTTACAATGGTCGATAGATTGGCAAAAGGAAGATAGAAATATAAACAACTACTAAAAGGAATAAATGCAACAACCAAGAACTCATTTCAAAACAAACACCAAGAGAACGATCTCCAAACTCTTTCTCCCTCTTCCTCGTTCTGTGTTCACCCGTTCTCCTTCAAATCCTCATACACCACACATCTCCTTGGTGGCAAAATCATTTCATATATTCTTTCTACGCCCGCCGAGTTTTTATTCATCGAAGAATTTAGTTGTTAAAGACTTACCTCCATTTTACATTTTACATTTTACATTTCTTTAAATATCAGTTTTACAATGTTGTAAAGACTCATAGAAAAAATGTATCGTAATGATAAGGTATAATGCTTCTTAAAGTGAAGCCCCCATGCCAATCAAGAGCTCTTTCACTGTGGCTCCCTTCTTCACCTATAACCCACATCGGACACTCACCACTAAGGAGGAAAAATAAAACCGGAAACTGGTTACACATTGTGAATGCTTTGTCCTAACAACGTGGCTCATCTCTTGTTCTACCCCGTTGTCTTGCCAAATAACCCCATTCACACATTACTAACTTTTAAATGGAGTTGTGGCAAAACAAAAGGTCGGGGAACATAAGATGAGACGCGAAGTTAAGACAAACGATTCACAAAGAAGGCAGCAAAGACCGGAGAAAAGAATTGCAAGAGGGACATGTGTATCTAATTTCATAATGATCTTATGTTCATCGTATGTTAAAACGATCAATAGCGATATTTCACAAAGGGAAGTCGAGAATGCTGAGGTGGGACGTCAAACTTCCAAATAAAACGGAGAGAAGGGGGTGCACTTGTAGTTTAGAAACCGGGGAGGAAGGAGGACAGCAGAGGTCATGGTAGTAACGATGGTAGTAACGATCGCAATGACAACAACCGGTTACTCGGATAAGTACTGGCAAAGATAATAGACGATAAACGCCCCTACATGAAATCTATGCCTTTTGTTGGCTCCACCTTACACAGTTTGGCTAACCGTATCTAGTAGATAATAACGGCAATTGATTGATATAGTGGATCACTATCAATTTTCTGCATCCAGTGAAAGTTGTGTGTCCTATGCTGTCTGCCTACCCTAAGTTTTAAGACATACCCTTTGTCTCCTCCCTAATGAACGCGTACCAATATTTATTCTATCTTTTCTCTTTGAGAAATTCCACACTGAGCTTTGTTGTCAAAAAAATTCCACAGATAAGGACACTTCTCAAAAGACATGATTAATACAGTATCACTTTGAATTTGTAATGCTCGGTAAAACCCAATAAAATGGAATATACGCCCGAAACCTATATTGTTTTTTGAAACACTAAGGATCCTAAGTTCGTGACCACGAACAAATTTGCTGACATGCCCTTATATCATCGTCGTCTTCCATATTAGCTTAACATGAAACACATTTTGGACTTAGGTGCTTAAGAATCCAAATGGAACAACAAAGTGGTCGTTTGGTCGCTTACGGGAATTCGGAATGCCCATGAATTCCCACTTCCCATGTTGTAGAAATCTCAAAACTGTTTGGTTGCATGTAGGAATTGCCAATTACCGCCAATTCCTCCATTTAGTAGGAATTGGAAATTCCCATAATTTTCCAATTCCCATGATTTTAGGCAACCAAACAACTTCAAAAAATTTAATTCATGGGATTTCTGAATTACCATGATTTTGAGTGGCAACCAAACGACCACTAAGAAAAATTATAGCGTAAGACTCAATACAATTGATACTGAAACAAACAAGGCCAAGATGGGCTATGCACCAAAGCCATGGGGGTGACTCGATTTGACTCGATTATACTCCCAAGAATATGCCTAATCCCTAGCATGTACGAACACACACATTGCCAATTTACACTAGCTCAGGCGCAGGAGATTTAGCAGGTTTCTTGCATTCTAACTCAATTCGGCCAATGAAGGGTCAGGGGCTAATAAAACCATCGATTAAGCCTAAGCAAAGCAATGCAAACCACAACAGATTTTGGGTTTGTAAGCAGGAGAAGTTCAAGCAAGTCACCTCCGCCTCAAGTATCGAACAAATAAAAGGACATCAAAATTTGTCACCGAATTCAACAAAAATTTCAGAAGAAATCTGAAGTTTTGAACATTTTAAAAGTGATGAGCCAGTAGAGCACACATAAACCAAAGTTTTACAGTATACATAACTAAGAGACTACAGTTGCATACTCAAAAGCTAACAAATCAATGTCACGAAGAATGGAATGTACTTTACCCCTTTTTAACATCAGCACTTCAGATAGATGCGATAGTCTACATCTGCCTCATGCAAACAAACAGCTACTTGCTATGATACAGCGTCCAAAAAAGCTTGAATATTCTCCAAGAAGCTTGATTATGCACTTGGTATTCCGCTACTTTTCTAATCTCATGCTTTTTCTCTATCATATTGGAGTGTCCAAAGTGTTCCCTTTTTCTCCCGGGGCATTTTACACTTAAATTAATCCTAAAACAAGAAATTAAAAGCAGAGAAGCTGAGACAGAGTTAAAAGGGTGCTGTAAACGTATAGCATATCATGTGGATCAGAGGTTGAACCTCTCCCATCACTTGGTATAAGGCTAAAGCTAATTAATCAAACCGTCACAACGACGAAAAATGAAATCACGACGGAAGGTAAACACATACAATGCACATCAAGAAAGAGAAATACCTTTTTTCATCGCGTAATCCATTCAACAGCGCCGTTCTTGAGATTAATGTAATCTATGAATCCATCAAGCTCAACAGATTGAAATCATCAAATCCTAAGAACTCCATCTTAAGAAATAAGCAAAGAAAAATATTATGGGTGACAGGTCGCCTTAATCCAATAAAGTATGCCTATGAAAGCAATCCATCCAGCAATAAAGACAACACAAAAATGTAGACATTTGACCTCTTTGGATACAAGTAAGACTACAGAAGTAACTTTACACATAAAGTTTTGATATTTTCAGCTTTCAAACAGTGGAAAGGAGATATTCTGATATGACCATCATTCAGCTAGTACTAGTTGGCAGTTGCTACCAAAATAAGCTTTATCCAAACTATGGAAACACTTGGGATGAAAGTATAACACCATACAACATCTTACTAACATCTTTACCCCAGAGCCTTAAAGACTCCTGCGTAAGGCGGGATAAGGGTAGGACCGATGTACGCGAGCCTTACCCCTATAGAAACATAAAGAGGTTGCACACGGATGACCCAGAACTTGGTATAAAACCATACTACTGATTATTTGCAAAACGTACAACTACTTCCAATTTGTTTGTGTGCGTTACAAAGTCCCAGACAACAGTGCCTAAACCAAAGCGAAACTTAAAGCTAATGTAATTTATTTATCTATTATTAACAGTCGGGTTGTCTTACTCTTAAGTTTCGATATCGATTTAAGGTGAAGATATTATGTCTAGCAAAGCAAAAAGACACCAAAAGCATTATGCATCAGCCCAATAAATGAATGCTATTGTTCACTACAGGGCCGGCTCGGAAAATTTCGGGGCCCTGGGCGAAAACCTAAAATGGGGCCCCTATAATATTCCGACTAAAAAC
>JBBYHQ010000013.1:6205648-6244141 GCA_038382645.1 Spergularia azorica
TTGTCCATCTAGTAACACAAAAGGGGTAATTGAGTTTTTTGTTGCTTCCGCTAGTGATTGTGCCCATTTTCCCAACAAAATAGAACTTTTTTTTCTAATCTAGTCTGATATAAACTTCAAAACTATCATGAATTACTTCAAATACAACATGATTAACATAGTTTTCTAATACAACCCATCAAATACAACTCAACAAAAAAAAAGGCACTATTTTTAATAATTAATTTATTAAAGTTACTTACTTGAAGCTGATTGCAGGCAGAATAGCTCAAGAACTTGAGACCCAAATGTAAAAGTTGTCAACTTGTAACTGCAAAAACATCAAAAATTACTGCCAATCAAATTACAATCTTGTTTATCAAGCTACTCATCTTTAGTATTACAGTTTGGTGTCGAATACAAAAGAAAACTTGAAGAAGAAGGAAAAGAAAGAAGGTGATTACTCGTCATTGACAAAGAATGATTCATCCAAGCAAATAATTTCATCTTCTTCTTCTTCCATTTCTCTCTCCATTGACATGTCCTCTGTTTTCCTCCTCTGCTTCAAACCCTCTTTTTTTTTTTTTTTTTTTGGAGGCAAAAGGAACAAAATTGGACCTAATATTTTTCGGGTTGACCCATTTTATTCGAGCCGGGTGTACGGTGTTTGGCCTGCATTAGATTCTTTGGCCCAATGGGCCGATATAACGACATGCTGGGCGGCCTAACGTAAAGAAATAAAAGAATGGAGGAAGTACGCATTTTTTGCTTTAAAGGTTTTGTTTCTTTAGTTTTTTATTCACATTATGATTTACTGTGTAAGGGTCTTGGTAATTGTTTCAGGTACAAGGATGGCGCTACCATAGTAGTGACATTTTTAGATCTGTGAAGATAATTAAAGAAATACTTACGGATGAAAATTATAACGTTTTTTCTAACGTGTGCCCAATGCACATATGATAAGAACATATCAACTTCCTAAATCGAGTGACGTGTTCCTCATTTAATCAATGAGATCGCATAATTTTTTTTTTTCAAGTAAAAATCTTGCTCAATTAGGGAAATGTGTTCTTATCATGTGTCCATCAAACACACGTTAACAAAAATTGTGCATAGTGGTTCCGTAGAAACTATGATGTTCATTGTTCATGGTATGATTGAATGTCAAATAAGATGAGCAAAGTACTCATAACAACGAAAGTTACCTGATTAGACAAGAACATCATGCATTCATGCACTCACAAAAGAAGAAAGAGAATGGTCTAAAAGTCGAGTAGTGCACATTAACGTTTTCTTAGGATGAGACTTGAGACTGAAGCGTAAATTAATACACTTTCTCATTGCCTATGACTAAATATGAGGTGCATAAGAACAAGAAATTTATTCACACTATATTCTACTTGTAGACCTCGACGTACAACTTTAAATCTCTGCTGGGCAAAATTTTCATACTTTATCAAAATTTGTGTAAATCGTAATAATACTAGCAACCAAATATTTGTATGCTGTATCAAATTTCACACCAACGTTTCAAATAAAAACCACTGTCACCTTTATTGGACTATTTCATCTACCTACTAGGCTATTAGGTAACTCGATTTTTAACACATAGACTTAGATATTTATCGTTCAAACTCTTATCATACAGACTACTACAAAAACGACAAAAGAACATATTATTTCCCACACTCTTTAGTCCATGCAAACCATTAAAAAGTTGGAGTACCTTTCATTGGACTAGAACATTTCAAAGTCAAGAATTACACTCTACTCAAAGTCTAAATATTCCTCCCTTAGTTTACTTGTGTTGTTAGTCCAACAAATGACAAAATATATGACACGTAGCTCCAGAGTCACAAATTGGCGGCAAAAAGATTGCATGGATATTAGACCAACTTCCAACCGAAAACTACCTAACCACCCAAAATTTTCCCTCCTTTTTTTTTTTAATTTCTTCATCAAATTAATTTAATAATTTCTTTGGCCTTAATTTCTTCCTACGCAAAATTTGAAAATTCAGCAAAACCATACAAGTCAACATCTCAAAAACATTTAAATTTGTGACACTTCTATTTGACGCCACACACATTTTTTCATTCATTCATCGAATTCACACCTTTTTTTGTTTTTTAATTTTAATTTTTGTGCACCAAACATGAAAAATGATTTATGAGCAAACTCTCTTTTATCTACCACAACAACTAACCCACCAAAATATCATTTACTTGACTTTTTGAAGAAAAAGGGAAAAAGAAAGAATTTTTATTTTGTTCTTTCTTAAATTCTAGGGTTTCCGAATCCCTATTTTTTTTTTTGGGATTTCAGTGGATTTCTTCTGCAATATAGGTTCGTTTTTGTTTGAATTGTTCTGGGTTTTTACTCAATTGTGAAATTATCAATTTTGCTTTGTTTAATTTGGGAAATTTATGATCATGTTGAATTGCAATTGATTTGGTTTTTTTTTTTTTTTTTTTGATCATGTTTACAATTGTTTTGAATCCAATTATGTAATTCATGCCTTTAATTTTAATTTCCCTGTCATTTATATGATAATATGTGTGGCAATATAACCTGGGTTGGTTGTGCATATTGCTCAGTGTGCATAAATTTTTCATATTTCGATATTATTTTGACCATTAGATATTTTATATATAGACATATGATTATTGCAATTTGATAGGTTGCATTGTTAATTTCCTAGTAAAGTTCTTAAATTGCCATGATTGTTGTTTGAAATGTTGGGTTTATATTGCTTTTGTACAAGAATAGCAATTTTAGAGTGGAATTTAGTTGATAATTTTGCGTAAAAAATTCGATGCACGGTTCGAAGATTGGCAAACAATAATGCTTTAGGTTAATGCTCATGTACATGATGTACATTATGCTATACACAATGTATTGAATGAGCTTGAAAGTTGCATTGTAGTGGTTGTGGTGGTGGTGGTGGTTGTGGTTGTAGTTGTGGTTGTGAGGGGATGTAATGGATGAGGTTGAAAGTGTTATGTTGCGTTTGATTGAAGTTTTGATGTTTTTTCCCTGCCCCCCTTATGCTATCAGAATGTCGAGTTTGGAGGAACCCCTTGGTTTTGACAAGTTACCTAGCATGAACACTATTGATAGAATCCAGAGGTTTGCTTCTGGTGCTTGTCGACCTTGCGGGGAGGACTTAGGCATGGGAGCGCGATGGATTGAAGGAAGTCGCTGCAGCACATCTAACAGCTGCAGGTCAGTGTTCTTTCTTGGGAGTGTTTCTGAATTGTCTTTTGTTTCTATCTCTATCTCCAATCGCGCCAAAAGCTCATTGTTGTTTGGTGTTGCAATATGATATCAAAGCAAAACGACCCACTAAATCGTCTATGCTTCTTGTGAAGTAGCACTCTGCCAATGTGATCTTTCACTGAACTGCCTTCTTATGAGGCTCTGGTGTAATGATGTTTTTTTTTTTTATAAAAGAACCATCCTTTGTTATCAAACTAAAATCTCGTGTCTTTTGCAGTGAAGATTCTGAAGATAATATGGAAGAAGTTTTTCCATGGGGTAGGAAAAATCGAGACAGGTGTCATGGCGACTCTTTTACCTGGAGGAGCCTGAGCCTAGGTAGGAATCATATCGCTTATGGAAGCCATGACAAATGCACTAATGTTACAAGAAGTAAGGTAATCTGATTATACTAATTGATACTTTGATCATCATAATTTTGAGCTCTTGCCTGGTAATGGTGAAACAAGTTTTTTGCTGCTAGTATCTGGTGACCATTTTACCATTGTCCGTTTTTTTTTTTTAGGCATCCTTGTGGTTGTGATTGAGATGTGCATTTTGATTGATCGATTCGATTTCATAGCCAAGTTTTTTTTTAATTTCACCTGTCTCATTCATCCTTGTGTTCGATTCCAGGTTTTTTATAGCTTACCTAACCATGTTAAGATTGTGGAAGTTGGTCCAAGAGATGGACTGCAAAATGAGAAGAACATTGTCCCGACTAATGTTAAGGTTGAGCTGATTCAAAGATTAGTCTCTGCCGGATTATCTGTTGTTGAAGCAACAAGTTTTGTCTCACCGAAATGGGTACCTCAGGTATGATCCCTCTCCAGGTCTAGCGAAATGTTTGAGTTAACTTCTACGAAAACTTGCATGGTGAACCACTGAAGGAAATGCGTCATGTTTTCAACTGGCATCTGACTTACAACAAAAACAACCATCACCAAGCCTTAGTCCCAAAATTATTTGGGGTTGCCTGACATGAATTGTCATCTGAAACAGCCATAATTGAATATAGCAAAATAATTAAACACATTTGAGGGGAGAAAGTAGCGAAATATATTACAAAAGGTTATAATGAAACCTTAAAAAAGGGGTTTTACAATTAAAAAAAAAAAAAAAAAAAAAAAAAGGTAACCTGAAAATGTTTCTTTACAGGTTAGAGTCATCCTAGAAACATAGATTTGTTTCTTTCTGGTGCTAATAACCAGTTCTGTTTCTGATGTTGTGCAGCTTTCAGATGCGAAAGATGTCATGAGTGCAGTCCGACATGTCGATGGTGCTCGTCTCCCTGTGTTGACCCCAAACTTAAAAGTAAATCTTTTTTTTTTCTGTGTGTGGTCATATGTCAATACGCAATTGTGATGTGGAGTAGTAGCTTTATCTAGTTTTAGTTTCTGTTTTAGGGATTTGAAGCAGCTATTTCAGCTGGTGCGAGGGAAGTTGCTGTCTTTGCATCAGCTTCAGAATCCTTTTCAAAGTCGAATATAAACTGCAGCATTGATGAGAGTTTAGCTCGTTATCGTGCTGTTGTTTCAGCTGCTAAAAAGCTTTCAGTTTCAGTTCGTGGGTATGCTCCTCTTTCACCCCCCCCCCCCTTCATTCTAGTTGTATCTCATAGACTGTGACTGGCTGTCTGGTTTAGTGGTATCTTGAAATGGGAACTTCTATTCATGTTCTGATAATATGATATGAGTTTCTGAGTGTGGAGTTTTCTTAGCCGTTTCCGGGAAGTTTTTTTTTTCTCTCTTTTAACAACCCTGGAAGGTTTCGGAGGACAATTCATGTTAACCGACCCCAAATAGTTTTGAGACTAATTAAGGCTTGGTTGTTGTTGTATTTGTTGTTTGTTGTGAAGTGGTCTTTTCATAGAGTTGAGTTCCGTAATTTTATGAAACTTGTAACTACGACGCATTTTCTTAGCTAAGATAGTAAAATATAGTGTTTTTTTTGGCATGGTTTCAGGTTTTTCCCACATTACCAAGTTACTATTACACTCCTTTACAAATCAACAATTAAATGTGAAATTCTTTTTTAGGTATGTATCATGTGTGGTTGGGTGTCCCGAAGAAGGGCTAATTCCTCCTTCCAAGGTGGCGTATGTTGCAAAGGAGCTTTATGACATGGGCTGCTTTGAGATTTCCCTTGGTGATACTATCGGTGTTGCTACACCAGGTAAATGTCCTACATAGTCCTTTATGCCTCTTGTTCTATGTACTAGTCACTGGTTAGTTGAAACAACGACAAAATCATTACCCAAGCTTTTTATAGACTTTCTCCCTAGGGACCGGGAGGTATTCTCTCACATTCCGGTACCCATGCTAAAACAGAGAGGCTGCACCATGTATTAGATCCTGGATGTAAAACGTAAATGGAAAGCCAACTTTGAATTTCTTCTCCTGCACCAATAATTTTGAAAGCTGCTCCGTATAATATCTTTATGGTTTATGAAACTGATAAAAGTCCTGAAAAACTTCCCGTAACTTTGAAATGTTAATCCCAGTTCACCTTCTCAGATGCTCGTTCCGATAGAACTGCATGTCAGCATGTGAAGTGCCCATTAACATAGATAAGCTAGTTTCAACTTTTAAGGTCGTCTACTTAAAATTTTGCCTTGAGGGTGTCTCTCTCCCTTACATATGTTCTTCCATGTGTCAGGAACGGTTATTCCCATGCTAGAAGCTGTATTGGCTGTAGTTCCTACTGAGAGCATTGCTGTACATTTTCATGACACCTATGGACAATCTCTTCCCAATATTTTAGTCTCTCTTCAGGTCAGTTGAGATACTAGTATTTTTGTTTGGTGTCACCAAATTTTACTTGAACCGTCTATCATCAAATGTCTATGTGTATTGAATTCTCATGTTACGGCTCATGTCTTTTAAACAGATGGGGATCAGCACAGTTGATTCCTCGGTAGCAGGACTTGGCGGGTGCCCATATGCTAAGGGAGCATCAGGAAATGTTGCCACAGAGGATGTGGTATACATGCTTCATGGGCTCGGGATCAAGACCAATGTGGACCTTGGCAAGCTGCTTTCAGCTGGTGAGTTCATCTGCAAGCACTTGGGTCGTCTGTCCGGTTCCAAAACCGCTATTGCACTGGGCCGAGCTACATCAGATGCCTCTAGGATCTGAACTTAGTGTAGACTTCCTTCCGGAAATATCGACATCAAGTGTAAGAAGAAGAGAAAGATGTATACTAATACTATGTATGTAATGTATCATATATTCTTATCATGTATAACAATACTGTCATACACATTGATCAATGAAATAATATCTTATTAAGATGCCATACTCCAATCAATATGATTGTCGGGGATTAACAATCCCCAGTTTTCCTTATTATTATTAGTTTTTTTAATTTTTTTTTTTTAAATAGTCCCAGTTTTTCATCCTTGAAAGCTGCAGAAGAATGCATACGGAGTATGTATCAGTTCATTCATTTAATTGTTCACCACGATCAGTAGGGTTAGCATTAGCACAAGTTAAGTAACGAGTCTCGATCTCGGTGATGACTTACGAGTCAAATTGATTGATAACCGAACAAAATTAGGAATGAAATGTTAAGGCTCGAGAATAGGTATTTGCGGATTTGAATGGAGTGGAAATCTATACCTTCATGTAAAATCAAAGTAACCAAAAAGTTATGTGTAAATTTGGAAAGTACGATAATTTCTTTTATATATAACGGCTGACGACTTTATCAATTTTGAATAGATATCTTCTAATATTTTGCGGAAAAGTTTAAGCAAATTTAGTTTCTTCTAAGCGAAAAATTATCGAGTTTTTCCCCAACCCATCGAATTGACAAGGCCGATAAATCATAAAATTGACCAGGAAACACAAAGTAAACAAAACAAAGAAAACAGTTGTGTCACACTCGTGTACTATTTGGTCTGAAGTCTGAACTGATATGTTCGGCTGTTGTCTTTGATTATCTGAAGAAGAGGGTTTAATACTTCAATCAAAGCGTACTAATCACGCTTATCAACAATCGCCATGGATGAGCACGAATTTCAACGCCTCCTTCTCCTCTTCCCCGTCGTCCGAAACCGTGATTACTGTGTAAATCTCTCTCTCTCTCTACCCTCTTTTTTCCTGCAGTTTTGTTGCAATTTTTCCCAATTTTCTGCATTTCTGCATCGATTTTTATGGAGAAAAGTAGTATTACTAGCTTAAAAAGGGTTTATTTGGAGATATATTGTGTAATTTTTATTGAAATTCATTGTCTTTTGATACCAAAAATTTGATATTTGTTGTTTGAATTGTATGTGGGACTAAGATGAGGAAAAAGATTGAATCTTTTGATTGAATTTCTATCTGGGTATAGCTGATCATAGAGCAAAGTGCTAAGATTAAGAAGAAAGGTGGAATCTTTTGAATATTTTGATCCAATTCCAATCTGAGTATAGCTGATTAAGAACTAATTGTTAGGAGGGTTGATTGTGGGGTTATTGTTAGTATAATCTGTGTATCTTCTTGTTGGGGTTTCTATACTACCCTTTTTTATTACTGTTTTTGTTAAGAGAGACTGAAATTTCAATTGGAGGTTTGTGTGTTGTTTTTATGTGGAGAGACTCTACTACTAGGATCTTGAACTCATCTAACATACACAAGACGGTTACAGATGGCGATCATGTTGTTGTTGTTGTTGGGATATCGGGTATATTATATCATAGGTTGATATCATTGGTTGTTAATCTTGCTCTCGCACTTATGATAATGTCGAGAGGCTAGAATTATTAGTCGTGGTGTAACAAATTGGTGATGTATGAGGTATACGGTGTAACCATTATTTACTTCCCTGGTTGATGTTAGGATAGATGAGCGTGGACATGATCATCATAGAATAGGTGGTCCGATTTCTGGAGCTTAGGTTGCAGTAAGTTATGAGTGTAATATATCATGAAGTGATTTAAATGATTTTGCTGCTTCGTAGATACTTTGTTTTTGCCGTCTGATTGGTCTGTTGATCTTGTATGATAAACAGCAGGCTCCTGCGCAATCATCTGGTCAATCAACTTCCGGAGCATTGAAAAATGAGGTAGTTTTGCTTTTGATCATGTTAGTGATTTGGGACCTTGTTATTGCTTTGCTAGTTTGATGTCTCACGTAAAGCCAATTTTTCTGAGCAGGTAGCGGAATGGCAAGATGCTTGGGGTGATCAGGAGGCCAAGACACAAGGTATGACTATAAAGTTGTTCTTTGCTTGTAATTTTTTGAAAAGATCATGTTCCATTACATTTTTGGATCCAGAAGTAGTTTGATCCTTTCCTTCTCCATTATTGTATTCCGTTCCACACATTAAGTTCATGGACTACTCTAACTTCCAGAGAGTAAGCGTTAATGTGTGGCGAAGATGTGTCCTAAATCATTGTTGCCTAAGGGTTCTCTCCAATCTTCTTAGACTTTCAGTATTTTGGATGTTTTACTTACAGT
The DNA here is from genome assembly GCA_038382645.1 of Spergularia azorica. Lineage (NCBI taxonomy): Eukaryota > Viridiplantae > Streptophyta > Magnoliopsida > Caryophyllales > Caryophyllaceae > Spergularia > Spergularia azorica. The sequence continues at coordinate 6,214,331 of JBBYHQ010000013.1, forward strand.
TTGGAGAGTGGAGACTATCATAATGGAGCAAGTTGAAAGTTTTTATAATTTGGCTGCCTTTTTGAGAACTTTTAGTAATATGGTTTTCAGTTCAGAGGAATGATGATGATTTCCTACTCCACTCATATCATTTTCACATTATAGTCCATGGTTTAACATACCTATTCACTCTCCCTTGTAACAGATGTCTTCTGGGGCAAACTAAGGTCTGTTGCGGAGCAAAAGGTTTGTCTCAATCGTTTAAAAATGTTTTTGTTTTGCAATCTCCTACTTACTATGCACTACAGGCTATATGTTCATACAACTTATGCTTATATTTGGACCCCATGTTTGTTGGCTATACTTTCTACATCGTGTATCTTTGGGGTTTTGGTTCAATATGTGTGTGATACTGCATCAGATACTGCATCAAATTTAGCTCTAGTAAAGGGTTTGTCTGTTTTTTTTGCTTAGAACTATTTTGCTTCCATGCTTTTTAGTTGTATTACTTCTGCCTATGATTCATTGATTTGGGTTCAAGGTATCAGACATATCAAAACTCTCAAATTTTTGGTGTATTAGGAAGGCTGGTTCTGTTGGTGTTTCAATATCTTGCAAAAGCAAACTTGTTTCCATAGAGGAGGGGAAGGGGGCGTTTCCTGTTTATATTTCTCCTGTTCAGATTAGAGCCTCTGACTGAGCCTCTTCCATTTTACCTAGATTGCCCCTGCATAATGTGTAGTCAAAAGTGAAGGTCTGTTTTTTTTAGCAAAATGCACTCGTATATATTAAGCACAGGGCTGGAAAAGGGGAGGGGGGGGAATAGAGAGGAAAAAGCAGCTGCCTAAAACAACCAGTTTAAAACTAAAAAACACAAGCCTCAGCTCATGCGTACACTAGCTATAACCAAATTCTGTCCTTATCAAGAAGATTACAGAGTACATTTTTTGTTAGAATTTAAATTCTGAGCTCGCCTATTACAACCTGAACTACTAGCTTAAGCAACCTGACACAACTTTCTAGTGGACATATATTTCTGGCTCGCCAAATGTGATAGATCAGGCCGTATATGCAGGCTGCAGTCACTTTGCTTCATGAATGTGTAGCCAATTCATATCTTGCATCTCAATCAATAGTATTCTGCCATGGGAGGCAGATTGCAATCCGCTCGCAATAATCTTGACTCTTGAGGCACTGCCTTGGCATTTGAACGGAAGATAGGCATGAGTTTCCTTCTCTTAACAGCATAATAAGAATAGATTGTCGGAACAAATCCCAAGTCTAGCCAATTTCTCTGTGTTGAAGTTTTTCCATTCCAGCTAGCCATGCTATTTTATTAAGCTGAACTTAGGTACATTTTGCCTACACCAAATCGATTTTGTCCATCCCAAAGGAACATTCTTGCCAGCAAGCCAAAGATAACCTTCCTTCACTATATATGCTCGAGATAAATTTTAGCCACTTCCCACCTTAAAATGCACTGCACATTCTAGTGCTGATTTTGCTGATCATCTTCCAATGCCAACTACGATCTGCACTAGGGTAGTAGCTCTCCCATTCCATGTTCTTTATATAAAGATGGTTAATCAAATCTGATCTATAGATGGCCCTGTTTGCTATGATATCACCACTCAAACTTAGCAACAAGCAATGTTCCACAACACAGTATGCCGGAATGGCTGATGCCAAGGCCACCAGATTTCTTTGGTTCACAAATCTTACTCCAACAACAAAAAAAAAAAAAAAGAAAAAAAAAAAGAAGTGAGAATCTTAGTGGATTGTCGGCTCATAAAGTGTAGCAAAAAATGAGCTTCTCATCAGGGATGATCACAGGTATTAGATCAGCGCAAGTTAAATGGATAGATTTAGCTTCGGAATGTTGACCTGCTATAGTGCTATAAATTCTTCTTAGCTCTGCCTTTTGATCATCAAGTGGTCACAAGTTGTTTCGACTCCTCCCTTGCCCTGGAAATTTCGTCTGCTATACTGCTTGTAGTTCTTCAAGGACAAAACAATGTTAATTTCGCTGTTCAAACCAAACTACCTTGGTTTACTATCTTTTAAGAATTTATTAGAATTTCATTGTCGTAACTAAAGATTTCAGAAGTGTCGCAAGTTGTAAGAATATGAAATAATCTGTCAAATGTATCAGGACATGTGATCACAGTGCGCTAGGAATATTATACCTACTCCACAGTGTCCACACCATTACGGGCTCAGACTTGTCTTTCTGTTTTTTTCTAGTGTTTAATGGCCGTGATCATTTTGGTTCGGACATCAAAACATGTTATCTTCTATTGTTCTGATCCTGCTCACAGACACGGCATCATGCTCTTCTTAATAGTTGATTCTCCTTGAACATATTCAGGCTGAAATGGTACTCAGGGCAGATTGTCATACACTCATACGTGACAAGTTGACATCCCATATTGTGTTCTAGAAATGTCTTAAGCTTAATATTGCTACAAAAGAATTTTGAGTTGCATTGACTGCATCAGGCTCATCTCATCTACCTGACTAATTGACACTTCTTATTTAATCAAGTACACTGATCACTTGTGTCAATTACGCTTCTGTTTTGCTGGATGTTTAATAGCGCTCATCCTTGTGTAGGTTGGACCAGGAGGGGCTGACAAGTTTTGCGATGCCTTCCAGAAAATTTATCACAAACTGGTATGCTTCTGTTGCTTTTTTGTTTGACTGTTAATCAATTTTTTTTTTTTGGTTCGCACCCGTTTTTAGTTCTGATCCTTTTATATGTTTTGCTTTTTCTATTTTATAGGTGTTTGAAGAACTAAGCAAAGAAGCCATTGAGAACTTTTTACATTCATCCTGACCGTTCCAGAGTGCTGTACTAGTACTACATCGTTGCCCGTTTGCCTTTCTGTTTTGGGCTTTAGTAGTACTAATATTGTTGCCCGTCGCCTTCTGTTTTCTAGTTTTATTTGCATAGAAAAACCAGTGTTTAGTGCACGGGCATGTTTGAGACTACTTAAGAGATGCAATTATGTGGAAACACCGAAAAACAGTGTTAGATTCCGTTGGTAAAAAAACACCAAAAAATTCATTTCACAAACCTTATAGGCATTTTAGGAACTTTGAAAACTTAAAGGTTACGCCTGAAAAACTTGGATTAATTCAGGGGTACCTTGGACAGTTGGACTATATCCTCATATTTTACATATTGGATTTAAGCCAACCAAGATAATTTGTTGTTAAACATGGATAAGGCTACACATACAATGGTTATATGAGAAATCTCAGACATTGGGCTTTTACCAATTAATGTGATTGACTTGGAGTGTCGATAACGAATACACAAAAAAAAAGAAATTTTCATCGGAGACACCATCCCGCAACCACCAAATGCCAAAGCCACCATCAATCACCACTACTCCATCCCCTAATGCCACCACCATCCACCCCATGCCTATCTCCACCAGGCCCACCACCACTGGGCCGCTCATGGCAACACGCGCAGCTCCCCTCCCATGGCGGTACTCTACCCCAACGACCACCTTGCACAGTTGCACCATCTCCTTCTCCCTCACTTTATATCCCCCACACGCTGTCAAGCAGCCATGCCCTCCTCTGCACCACTTCCATGGTCGATCGGTCGTCCGTCACGACCACTTTCTAACCCCCTTGCCTTGGTCAATTTAATTTCCCCCAAATCAATTTATTTAATTTTATGGAGATAGAAGTGTTGACAAGGGGAGGAGGAGGCCCCGTCGTGGTGGCTTGGTTTAGTTCACGGGGTATCAGCGGTCCCGGTGTTGTGGCCGGAACGGTGACCCATGGTGATTGAGGATGACGGCACGGTGGGCTAGTGGTGGACGTTGGTGGGTGAAGGTTTGGTGAGAGAGGTGCTAAGGGTAAGGGCAGAAAGAGTGTTATTGTTTTTGCTGTGCCAATCACTTTTATTAATTTGTCACTAGTTGGTCTAATGTTAAGTTGTCAAAGTGTGATTGGTAGTATATGAGATTCCTCATACAACCATTGTATGTGTACCATCTTCCGTTAAACATTGCATGTACTACGGATTTCGAAAAGGGTTTGGCTTCTTTATTTATGACATTGCTAAGTACCATAGATTTGACTTGATTAAACAGTTTAAAATCAGATTCGTTTTACGGGCTAACTTTAAAATGACCTCATTCGAACACATTATAGAAATATGTAAGCCATATGACTATTATTCTAATGATCTCTCACACGGGCCACACGTGTTTCTGTATATCATGTGTATAACTTTGGGCTCAAAATTGTGTTATCATAAAAAACATCTCCAAAACAATTTGGTCCATTGATCATTCCAACATAGGACCAAAGCAACATTCGTTATATGTGGTGGCTAAATCCTCAATGATCACATATATCGAACATAATCAAATGACATAGATCTAGTATGGATGTGAGCATGAAAATTACCATGTGGTTAAAGTTGCAATTATAATAGTGTTGACCTTCAAAATTGTTGTGATCTTCAAAATCATACTTCTTGTACAACTTGGACAAGACTAGGTCCGTAATTAAGTACCGTAATTTGGCTTGATTGGACAGCTAGGCCCGTCGAATATTGAATCTTGATTTTACTATTGTCCTGTTTCATAAATCTTATACAACACGTAACATAGCAAATGGAGACCTATTGTTACATTAGTGTAGCACAACAAATGGAGACATATGATACAAAGTTATATATTCCGAGCTTGTTATGCTCCATTTAGACTCTTACTCGCGTAGTGACAAATCTCGTAGTCATCTCAATGGTTTTCAACTATATTTCATGGTCTGAAATAGTTGTCCAATTAAACACATAGAAGAAAACAACAAAACAATAACAGCAATAGAAGAAGACATGCAAAGATGACAGAAGAGTAAGGAACTCAATACTTGAATTGATGATGATGATAATAATAACAGAATACAATCCCTGAAGTACTAAATCATCCAAGCTTGAAAACTACGCTACTTAACAACTAAATCATGTCATGCACTGCCGCAACTACATACTGCGACAAGTAATAATAAATTAATAATAAAGGGTCATGATCATCAGTGACAATTGTTCCAAATATTAAAAACGATCATACATACTAACCAATACTAATAGTCATCCTTACTAGAAGAAGGAGAAGACGATGCACTTGAGTTTGAACCACTAGCATTAGGAGGAGAAGACGACCGTGCACTTGAGTTTGAACCACTGGCTATAGGAGAAGAAGACGATTTACTCGATTTTGAAGCATTTGACAATCTGATGGCTTCGCTCTCACTAATAGCGTTACTAATAAATAACGGGAATTCGGAAATTTCCATCTCAACGTTCTTCCAAAACTTGTTGATGACATTCACCTTTTTTTTTGCTTGGCCACTTCACATAGCCAATGTGCAGCACGATTTTTTGGACGTGATACATACTCTATTTCGACTTTTGATCGTAACCTTATTTTCTCCACCATCCGCATCAATTCGAGGTAATCGTGATCGTATTTTTCTCGACCAAGAAATGTAGTTGAAAACCATGGAGATGACTACGAGATTTGTTATTACGCGAGTGAGAGTTTAAATGGAGCAGAGCAAGCTCGGATCACATAACTTAGAGTGTATCATATGTCTCCATTTGCTGTGCTACATAATGTAACAATAGATCTCCATTTGCTATGTTACGTGTTGTATTAGATTTATAATACATGACAATAATACAATAAAGATTTAATATTCGACGGGCCTAGCTGTCCAATCAAGCCAAAATACGGTACTTAATAATGTACTGAATTAAAGACTACATTTGTCAATTGTCTTCATCTACATATTAGATATTTGACGTTTGACATCAAACAACTGTCCATTAATGCAGTACTTGATGGGAGAAGAGTCTAGTTACCAATATTGTGAAAATCCTACGACTCATAATAATAAACAATGAGGTGGTGAAAATGACCTAAGTGACTCGTCAAAAAACGAGACAAAAGGTTGTGTTTATGATGCATAGTATTCTTATTCGAAGTATCCTTATTCATTTGATTTGTAATTGACGTGTTGATCAATTTTCTGACTATAGATGTAGTAACTATTATTGGTAAAGATAGTTGTTTCGTATTCATCCAATCCATACCTCTCACCCGACTCATTCGCGACCCACAACTTGGCGCTTTCCGATAGAGTTCCTTCCAATGATATATCATATGTTGTCACCAACTTATCTAAAATACTTTTCACCTAAGAATATCACAATATTGGTAACTAGACTCTCCTCCCATCAGGTACCGTATTAATGGATTGTTTGATATCAAACGTCAAATGTCTAATATGTAGATGAAGACAATTGACTAATGTAGTCTTTAATTCAGTACAATACTAAGTACCGTAATTTGGCTTGATTGGACGGCTAGGCCCGTCCAATATTGAATCTTGATTGTACTATTGTCATGTATCATAAACCTAATACAACACGTAACATAACAAATGGAGACCTATTGTTACATTATGTAGCACAACAAATGGAGACATATGATACACTCTCTAAGTTATGTGTTCCGAGCTTGCTCTGCTCCATTTAAACTCTCACTCGCGTAATGACAAATCTCGTCGTCATCTACATGGTTTTCAACTATATTTCATGCTCTCCCAAATTATGAACCCTTTTTTGGGAATCTCAATCAAGGCCCAGAAGGGATTACCACACGGCCACACCCATTCAAATATATGGTGGAATGATTCCATAAGTAAGGGCAAAATGGTAAATTTCTTTTTAAATCAAAATAACCACTAACACCTCAACTATTCTTTCTAGTTTCTCCTCCCTCGGCCGTCACCGTTGACCACCCGCCGCCGCCGTTGATCACCACCAACCGCGACGGGTGCGACAACAAATATCATCATTTCAACCCAAATTACATACTCCCTCCGTCCCAGCTCAAACGCCCCATATTCCATTTTGGGACGTCTCACCTCAACCCCCCCCCCAATTATTTTGGGACATATTTCTCTCTCCTATTTTTATTAAATTATTACATCATCTCTCGCATATTTCTCCTACTTTTATTAATTCTCACATCATCTCTTCTCATCTTTTCTAATATTACCCCACTTAACTTATTATATCAATTTTTCTTGTTCCACTACAAAAAAAGTCTTGGGCGTTTGAGCTGGGATGGAGGGAGTAACCAACAAGCCTATATGATTATTTTTTCTTAATATTGCTCCAAATGATGTAGATGTAGGAATTTGTTTTCGTTTTTTTTTATTTCATGGTGGAAAACGTGGTGGAGGAAGGATATGGACGGCCGGAGATGTGGTCGGTGAAGTTGCCGGAGCAAGGGCGACCGGAGGGTGGCGTCTCCGGTGGGATGGGCGGCGGCTCGTGTTCTCCGGCAGCGGCTTGTGGTGGTCCGGTGAGGGTTTGGGGTACGGGTCCAGGTCCAAAATTTTAGGACCCATTGGCAACGAGTACGGGTACGGGTCCTATAATTTTGGACCATTTACCCGCCGGGTACCCGTTAAGCTACGGGTCCAAACAGGTACCCGTTGTTAAACGGGTCTAAACGAGTACTTATAAGTTATAACTCGACAAAGCTTTTTTTAAAAAAAAAAAAAAAATTGAAGTTTAAAGTAAAAATAGCTCACTTTAAAGATAACCATGGTTACCCATTAACATGATTAACTTTGAAAGTAATAATTTTTGGATGACTTTTGGCTCGTGCATGTATAAATCTCGTTGCTCAAAAATCAAACGGGTACCCGTTACCCGTTAGGCAATTAACGGGTCCGGGTCTTAAATTCTAGGACCCGTTTATAACGGGTCCGAATTCAGGTCCATGATATAATAGCAGCCTAGCGGGTACTCGTTCATGCTCACCCTTAATGCGAGTAATTAGCTACGAATCTACGATACATAACACCCGTGCAATTTTGCACGCTACATAAATTTGTATTGGCGAATTAAGGGTTTATGTTCTTGCATATTAACCCAAAAAAAAAAAAAAAATCATTATCTCGCAAAATTGAATTGAGGGTTTTGATCGAAATTGAGCATAATTTGTGCATGATTATCTCAAGCTTCAATTACACACTTCCAGAGCTCACTGCACTGAATCAGGTAAAATTCAAGGATTCTTTTTTTTATGTTTAATCGTCTTGTAGCTGGAGCCTATAGTATGTTAATTGCTGTGTGAATGCTTCGAGTTTTGTCTGAAATGTTTTTTGCAGGGCTTTGAATTATGATAAGATTGCAATGTTGTTAGTATTTAATTTAGTGTGGAGCTTAACAAAATAATTGAATGTTTTGATTTAAAAATATAATATGATTTTGATTTTGTATTTTTTTTTTTTTTTTTTTTTTTTGCAGGAACAAAACAATTGGAATTTCATAATTGGGGGCACTCTTTTTTAACGGAGAGTTTAAGCTCTCATCTGCTAGATATGTCTCAGGTAGTGCTGCACATTCTTTTCTTCTCTGTTGAGCTTCTGCTACAAGTGTCATCTTGACCCATTGAATGATTCTACCTGTTATACCTATAGGCTATAGCTGAATGTGTTTTCTCGTGTCGTAAAGTATGTATACACCTGTGGATGTAGCTTGCATTCGTATGGGATGGTGGATCGCCCTTGGTTAGATGACATCGACATTGCCATGATAGTATGATACTATTGTTTACATTACTGTAGGTTTATAAGGACCAAATTGTATATGTATATGGGTGGTACCCTTCAATCCTTGGTGCCCTTTTGAATTACTCCGTCCATTCACTTCGATCTTCCTATTCAGTTTTGGGACCAAGTTGAAAGAATTCATTTATTAGGCCAATTAAGTGACCAACCACACTTAATAGACATAAGCCCTCACCACCACCACTTGACCTCAAAAGACCTTGAGTGAATCCTTATCCACCCCAACCACCAAGAGTCAAACCCCACAGCAGGCATCAAGAGCTTGGCAAACCCGTAGTCACCATGAGCCAACCCTGACCCAACCCGAGGCAACCGAGATCACCAGAGGACGTCAGACCGACAAAGGAGGAGGGGAGATCGACGTTGCAATAGATCAATCGTGGGAAATCAACAAAGGAGGAGAGTAATGGGGGGAGATCTGAGGAGGAGGAAATGGAAGGCAGCAATAAAAATGGAGTTTTTGTCCCCTGGTGTGTCGTAGGAGCTGGCCGGCAATGACAATTTGTGGTGTAGTCCCCGCATGGCAGTTGGGTGAGTGGTGGAAAGGAGGGGAAAGAGAGTAAGAGACTATGAGTGTGAGTTTTAAATATTAAACAATTTTAGGGTGAAAACCTTATTGGAAAAAGAAACAAGAAGATTGGATGTAAAATTCCCAAATTGGAAAATATTGGTTATTAATTGAAGAAAAACTGTATAACTTCTTTACTTGTCTGAAAAGAAAAAAAAAAAAAAAAGTAGATGGTGGTTTCAATTGTGTAGCGTTTCCATTGTCTACATCGGGGATGGGTTAGATGAATGCATATTCTCTCTCTCTCTCTCCCCATTGTAATGTCTTAGATACACGATTGTGCTGGAAATTTGTCTGATCTAGTTAATGTAAAATTCTGGATTAGGGGGATCTTGGCGTGAGCTATGAGAGGTTTACCCATACCCAGGGTTGATTTCCGAAATAAGGGAGTGACTATGTGAGCAAATTTGGTTGCTTTATTCACTTGTGTTTGAGCTATTGCGGGTGTGAGGGCTCCTGAAGGCCAAAACACGGATTGCAAAAGAGCTAGAGTACTGGCCTCTGGTTGATGTGGGCTGTTGTGAAAATAACCGCTGGAAATGAGGGCTTGCAGTGGCTGTTCTAATGTGTATGGTCACTTATTGTAGAACTCATACTTTGAAAGGGGCAGCTGGATGCATTTTGGCACTAATTTTGCTAGTAATATTCTTTGAAATGTCTTTTTAAGTATCTGTTTAACAGTAATGATATGTTGGTGGTTTCTAAATTTTGATGGTAATGCCTGCATATGTCTACTGGAGTTTTGTGGTTTGCATTTTGGTAGGTTTACTCTTTTCTCCTCAGTATTGGGAATGATAGGTTTGTTAATTGGTGTTGCAGGAGCTCAGTCCTAGGAATCAAATTGAAAGGCTCATTCGCATTGATAGCAAGGACCAATTTATCACGTTTCTGAGAAACCAATGGGAGAGCTCGTGTGGAAGTACTATCGTTTCCCAAAGTGAACTGTTGAAGTTAGTTTGTACTCACCGTGCTGTTGGTTGTGCTACTGTATTGCTTGAAGGAGAGACCGGATTGAGTGTGGATGTAAATGAGTCATGGGAAGATGGACTGTCCCCTCTGCACCTTGCTGCTCAAAATCTGTCTTTCAGCTTGACAGAGTTACTTTTACAGCATGGTGCTAAGGCCAATTCATGTAATATTCGCGGAAAGGATCTTGCTGCAGTTCCTCTTAGCAAGGCACTCGAGGCAATACGGTAAAAGAGTACAAATTAGTCTGTTGCATTTTGTACACTATAAAATTTATCCATTTAATTCTAACTATGGCTCATGTGAAATTGTCAACAACATTGTTTCCGTTAAGCAATTTTATGGAAACAATTTAAAGCAATGAGAAGGGTGGTACTAACAGCATAACCGCCAACACTATCAAGCAAATGGTGTTTGATGTGAGCTTATAAAACCTTTTGACAATATTGATATATCTTTGTGTTGCAAGTTGTTTTTGACCCTATAAATAGTCACTTTGTGCACCAGCCATTCATCTTGTATTGATTCTTGCACATGCATTAGAATTTATTTTTATTAAGAGAAACTTCTCCTTTCTTGGAATTTGGCATTTTGGCTTAACCCCGTCTCTTGTCTACGCTTTTTGTAGTGATCATCAATATGTTATCAATTGGGACCGTGAAAAATCCATCTACAAGTTGATCTATATATTTTGTCTCGAAGACATGGTGAGAATCTTGTATTTTTCTTATGTCACAGTTACACATACATATTTGCTCGAAACTAACTTTTTTGTTTTTGAGATATACCCTAAAGGGCTGAACCCATCTCAGGCCATGATAGCCTACGTGGCCAGGCCCTCAAAGAGGGGGGGGGGGAGGTGATAAATGCTCCTTCCGAGGTACCCCCCCCCCCCCCCAATAGGGCTCTAATGAGGATATTAGTAAATGGTCATTGCTTGCAGTTCGGGCTCTTTTGTTGATAGACTCTATGTTTGACAGAGTGAACCACTTAAGACTATCAACTTGTTAGCGTCAAAGACTGAAGATCTTGAAGATATAAGCTTATACCTTGTAAACCAGGGGGAAATTGCACAATTTACTGCTTTATTGATGGTTGCGTGGGATAGATTAGTGGCTCCATCTATTTCAAAGGGCGTAGAAGGTAGCCCAACTGGGGATTACTTATGGAGATTGATAGAAACGGTGACCGCTAGAGAGTTGGAGATAATGATCGCTTGCATCCCTAATTATATGTGTCTTCCTAGTCTCAAGAATAAGAAGAACAATTTGATAGCCCAATGGAAATTACTTAAAACTTTGGAAAAAGGGCGTGTTGTTATTGAGGAATATCGCCATTCTTGGAGGGTAAAGGTACTTCACTCCTTCCACCTTGAATTTGTTTTGGTTTCTTTGAAATTATAACTCCCTTTGTTTTTTTTTTTTTTTACTTTAGTTTGGACTGATGTTTGGGGTTCCCTTATGTATTTTGGTATGTTTTTTGGTACTCGAACGAAAAAGATTTCCTTAAAACCAAGCACCTCACACTCTATGCACCTCTTCTGTTTCTCTCCTCACAATGATCTGCCAAATACTATCAACAACATCTTTGCCCCAGTGCCGTAAAGGTTCTCGCCATAAGGCAGGGTAGGAAAGGGGGTTCAGTGCACGCAAGTCTTACCCCTATTGAAACATAGAAAGGTTGCACACGGAATAGTTTGTAATTTGAATAGATCTGCCAAATACTATCCTGCAGCAAATTTGAATAGTTTGTGATAGTAGCTATCTCGTCACGATGCCTGATCTTCATTCTTTATTTTTCTTCTTGATTTTGTTATTATGAATTTTTCCTATATACCACCGCCCTGCCCAAGTCAACTTTTTTCGAGTCCCCTTCGGAACCTGAGCCCTCGATTCCAACCACCAACAATTGACTGATAAGGTGGTGTACGCTCATAGCCAATCGATTTGAATGGCGAAGTTGGATTGTGGTGTGGGAGAGAGAATGAAATGGAAAGGGTAGAGAGAGAGAGGAGGGTGGGCAATGACGAGTGGGGAAGAGGCTATTGTGGCGGTGAGAAGGGATGACTGCACAGCACCAATGAGGGAGGCGGCCAAGTGGCAAGATTGGGTGGAGAAGGAGGGAGAGTGATTGTTTTAGAGGGTGATGGGGAGGAGAGAGAGAGAGAGTGGTTGTGATGGTGGGGAGGAAGGAGGAGTGGAGGGATATCATCCTAACCCAAATTTGTTTAACAATATCTTTAAAATCTTGTCTTAGTTATAGCACAAAACAGAAAATTAAGTTGAAGAATACTTCAAGTAACTTGTTTTTGTTCTCACTTCAAAAAGTAAAATAAGAATTAAAGTTGTTCGCCCTCGTTGTTTGTAGTTACTACTTGTAGTATTGGATTTATCGAAGGTCCCTTTCTCTGTACAGATTCTTTTCAATTATTAATTGAAGTTTTCTTCAGTTATTTGCTTAAATCCTTTACTTTCTTACAGTGATTTTGTATGCAAAAGTATGGATAATGTTGGTTATTAGTAGAGTTTAACGACTTTTACATTCAGTGGTGCCTCAGATTTGTGTTGGTAGGGGCATTCAGAGTAATGAGTGATTTAGTCAACCTACTTTGTTTCCGATTTCTGTAGCATTTTAGCTGAAGATAGACTTGGTAACTTTGAAGATAGACCAACACTTTTAAAGTAATATCAAGTGTAGATGGGATATCACAAGTTTTTTACTTGATAAGGAGCCTTAAACTGTTTGATGCAATTGAATACTTCCTATAGGTATGTAATAATGTATGGAACTGGTATACAAACAAATGTACGACCAGGTTCTGGGCCCTGTGATGGGATGGCTTTCTGAGACTTTATGCTTTGGAATTTAAACTGCTATATCCTCTATTACTTATCAAAAAGAAGGGACTAATGTTTAATTATGCTATTTCTTTTCACTCATTCGCATTCTTTTCCTCTAATATATCTTCTCTACTACAGAATGTTCTGAAGTGTGATGTGCCATTTGATGTTGCATTTACGCTTTTTGAAGCAGGAGTTGTGTTGCATCCAGATGATGTGTACTGCGATGACATCAAGTGGTAAGTTTTTGTTTTTTCATTGTATTTATTATTTCATAGCAGGGATGGCAATGAGGTGGTATTCATATCTTATAGTTCACTCATACTCATACCTATGTATATGTTCACTCGATCCATCCAACATTCCAACTATATTAATATCATGTGGATGAAGCGGCTTAATAAGGAATGGGCAAGACCATAGAGAAGTGGAGGAAGTATACAATATAGACAACAACTACACTTTTGTTCACGTTTTCAATAAAAAAAAATTGGGATGCACGAGTAATAATATCAACTAATTTTGTATAGGTATCCTTGGGAGAATATGTGGTTAATTGATTATGACCCATATCCATACCCATATCCCATTATCTTTTCATTACTCATCTACACACCCATATTCGTTTAGTTTCATGATATATCATCTATATTAGCTCCAGCGGATTTTGGGTGACACAGTGCCATCCCTATTTGGCATGCATGGATCATTAACTTGGTTTAGATAAACGAACAATCCAAACGAACAATCCAAACTTCATTATTCATGTTAGGTATCTTTTTATCTTACTAGCTTATTGCATATGGAGTATATTATGACACTGTTCGAAATTTGTGATTATTAAAAAATTTATTTTACATGATGATATTTGTTGGTGGGCATGGCACTTTGGTGTGGCTAATAAAGCTTCCTGCCTGAACTGGAGAAAGAGCATAAAGGTGAGTCTTAAGTCATCCCAAGGCCAAACTACTTGATATATTCGATAACACATGTCAGAAAAGTTTGACATGGTCCAGAAAAGGGAAATAAAATATAGAACTAACATGGAATTTTCACTTGTACCAGAGAGGCTGAATAAAGATATTGAGAAGACATTGCGTTCAGCATCTAGTTTGTCTACGACAACTGGGGTAAGATCTCTTGACTGTGAGTAGATTGAAGGCTAATATGTCTAATTTTGGTATTACGAATCTATGGTCTGTTTACATTCTTAGGGTGCATGTCTCAATCACGAGTTCACAGATCGTAATGTCACAGTCGCTGTGCGCATCAATCACCATAACTTTATTATGCACACCTTACTCAAAGCGTCACAGTGCATACTTAATCACAACCGTAATGTATTCGCCCACTCATTAATACCGTAGTGTTAAAGGGCACTAACAATCATGTTGCCACAATCGTAGTAGGCAACGAGGATTAAGTTTTTAGCTTGATGAATGTCTAACATAGTAACAACGTGAATGCGCACTAAAATTGCTATTCTATTTGTCACATAGCACATCTATAAGGGCGTATTTTTTAGTATTATAGTGTGATTTCCCATTTTGTATGGTCGTGTTCTGAATTATGATTCCTAGTTATTCACATGCTTTTAATCCCTAGTTATTTTCTCATTTGACTATTTGATAAACTTGGAGAAACCTCTCCATCCTACATTCCTACTATTATTTTTTGAATTTACGATGTGTTTTATTCTGAATAATCAATTGTGTAAAATGCATGCATCATATTTCTGATCAAAGGGAATTTTGGTTCTTGTTTTTTCTCTTATAATAGATTTGACACAATTCTGTTGGATAGTTAAACTAAAGGTAGTCTACTCCTTTTTTATCCACAATTTCCTGGACTCATTAATCTGAAAGGTTGAAACTTTCAACTTTTCCAATTCATGTGCATTGGATAATAGATTTTGTTGTTTGTTACCTCTCCACGTAAAAAAACTATACAGACCTAGAGTATATCCCATTTTTGTGACAGCACCACTATTTCTTAAGTATTTATAGGGGGTTGGGGGCCATTACTCTTTACGATGGGAGGCCAAGAGGAGACAGATTATTAAGGTCATGTCTAAGAAATTGTTGGGTTCCCTCCCAAATTAATGACCCAACATTAATAAAAGGAGTATGAACTTCTCCATTAAGAAGATGAATTATGGGGAAAGGAATGTTATCATGCGTTTCCATGTAATTGTGAATGCATATGAAACTAATGAATGGAAGTTTCATGCATGCATAACAAAACCTCTAACCATTGAATTGTACACACTTATTGATAGGTGTTACATATTCATTTTGGGGAGTTCCTAAAGCTTGGGGTTAGCTATATATACCCTCTACTTGGAGAGGATTATTCATTCAAGCCACACACAAAACACAAGTGTGAGAGAGTGAGAGAAAGAGTTCCTCCAAAAGAAAAGAGAGCCACTTTTGAGTGAGAGTTTACCACCACAAGTTTGGTGAGTAATACATATTGTAATCCATCTTAGAGAGGTGAGAGTAATCCTCTAGTGCGCTAGAGACGGCAAATCATTGTAATCCTACTAATTCATATAGTGGAATGTTTTATTGTTTTTTGCATACACAATTTATCTTAACCCATTTTAATCATACAAAGAGGAAAAGTAGATACGCTTCCGCTACCCGTCTTTTCCCAACAGAAATTATCCTAGGCTGGCTTTCTGTAATTCTCTGTAATAGCACGTGTCTTAGAAAAATTCTTCGGTTGCATACTGGGCTTTGATTTTCAGCAAAAGCCGAATTAGTCCACCAGAACAACTAGTCTACTTTTCTCTGAACTTTATTGATTTGTTGGAGCTTTGGAATTGACTATGAAGGCTCTGAATTGTCCATTTTGTGGTTATGGTGGTCTTGGTGAGTGAACTCTGAAAGTTTTTTGGGTTTAGTTTTACTTGTGGTTAATAGCTTTGTGCAAAATGAGGTGTGGCTAGAATCCTTTTGAGGGCGAAATAGAGATATTTTAGCGATGTCATTTTTACATGGAAAATAATAGCATCTTGTTTGTTTTTCGGATTTTTTGCAATGCTTGGATCTGGACTAATAAGGGTGTGAACCTGGAATTGGGGACGCAGCAGGGTAAACAAGGCTGGGAAACTCATATAGGCGATTACCTTGAATTTATGCATTCAAAAACTGTTGTCGACATTCATCCTTGCATCTACAAAATGCTGCTTAGTAATGGGTACTAATTTACGTTTTAAACTTGATGTTAGTGCTATCAGAAGAAGATTATGCCTCAAACTTGCGTACACCCCAGTGTCATCCTCGATGTTGACGTCTCCATCTCGGCTATTCCATACTGTTCGTGACTTGAATTCCAAATTCCGTGAGCCCCCTACAAGTCGTGTCGCTGGGCTTGTCCAAAAGATGGAGCCATCGTTGCCGAAGCTTCTACCAGCAGTTAACATTTGTGCATGTCTTGTTTCGACTGCTAAGAAATTCATTAAGATATGACCAGTGTTGTGTTTTAACCATATGACCAGTATTGATAAGTTTATTAAAATCAAATGTACTCGAAAAAATTAAACCTGTTTCTAGCTCTCTTTTTTTTTTTTTCCCTCGGATTGATTATCTTTACACTCCTCTTTGTGAGGATGGTTACATTGGAAGCTGTGACTCGCAAAAGAATTGGTATCTCCTCCCTTTTACAAAAGCAATTGGTGTATTAGTAATGAATCGTAGACCAAAGCGATCAAAGTGTTCTGCCCTTACAATTGTGGCCTTGTGGGTTGTCACTTGTCAGGTAGAAGAACGATCCCTTGTGTTTAAACTTTCAAGTAAAAAAACAACTTACAATTCACATGATTCGGTCATTTATATCGATAGTTCAATGTGTCTATTGGGCGTGACAGAATTCCCGTGTTTGACGAGACAATGGCCGATCTTAGTTTTGAAATAACGTCTCGATTTAAATGAATAACCCCTCTCCGGTTTTGACCAGTCTCTCTCGGTTGACCTCAAAAAAGAAAAGAAAACCTCAATTGTATTCATTGAACCATGGACTGGACCGGGTTTAGGGTTGTGGTGGAGCTAGTAATTGAGTGTATTTCTATAAATTTGCCAAAAAAATCATCAAATACTACTCCGTAGTAATCTTCTGTTTAGTTCTGAACAAAATCAAGCAGAAATCTGCATTATTATCAAGCTTCAATCACATACTTACCCCGCCGTAACAAAATAGGTGAGTTTCCCATAATTAAGCATAGATTGCTGTTTAAATGCTTAAAATTACGATTTGGGTATTGTTGTTGTTGTTGTTTTACATAATATAATATAATTTTTTACAGGAACAGAAACTATTGGATTTACACCTGGGGCGCTGTTTTTAAATGGAGAGGATATGCCGTCGTTCACTAGATATGTCTCCGGTAGTGTGTTGCACAATTTTTAACTTTTCATATTACGATAATTCATTTTAGCCAACCCCAAATCATTTAGAACTAAGTCTGTTGACGACACATGTTATCCGACACCCAAATCAGTTTGGAATTGGGACTAGGATTGTATGTGTGAATTTTTGTGTGGGTCCATACCCTTAACTGAATTTTTCCGTGCTTTTGGTTAGCTTGCCCTTTGTGTACGGTACCACATTAAGGATGATCCGGAGATCAGCAAACTTTCAATTTTTAGACGTATTGATTACACCTTGTTACGGGACAACAGAGAGGAATTCGTTGATTTGATCAATAGCTTGACGATTCAGGATGGTGTATCGGAGTTCACATATGAATCCATGTTTGCAAATGACGCTGTTAACTGTGCAGCTGCGACTCTTGCTGGTGAAGCTGCTCAAGTATTGAATCTAACTACTGATTTGGCTAACCTTGGATGGAATCCTTTGCACCTAGCTGCTACATGTGGCGCGCCTAAGATAACTGCCCTTATGCTTAACAGTGAAATTGTAGCTGATGCCATCCTTTCTGAAGATAAATACTTGAAGGACACGCAATCTTTGAGTGTGGCTCTGAGCACGACGCGGTAATTTCACTGTTTAAGCTTGAGCGTTTTACTTGTCATTGAACAAAGTTGTAGAACTGAAATATTGAATTGTGGGATACACTTGGGTTGGTTGGTAAGGTTGCTCATGGTGGGTTTTGTGGGATTTTTAGTAACCTGAGGTTACGCGTACTATATCATACAAACTTACTAACAAATGTTCATCTATCTAAGTTTGAGACAACTAAACTAGCCTGTTTATCCACTTAGCTTATTCATGCTTGCAAATAATCTGTCCTAAAATTGAGATGGCCGTCATATTACGGGGTAATTTATTAGAATCTTGAGGCATGACTGAATTTGTCTACGAGTGTATGCAACATTTATCTGTTTTGGTTTTAGGCGAAATAAGTTGAGGACGACCTTGTGGAGGTTAGTGTGTTTGTTCATTATGTGGTTTCTATGACTGGAGATGTATAATCTCTTGTAATAATCTTACTATAAATAAATCTTTTTTGTTATAGGGTAGTGTGTTTTGCTTCCAGTTCAAATTTTTCCTTTCTTTTGGGGGTACGGGGTGTGTGTGTTTGTTAGTGTGGAGGGGGGGTGTGCATGCCTCTTGTCAGCTCTTTTTCTGGTGTGTGCTGAGTGTTTTCCCTGATCGCAGGAAGGAGTGTTTGAAGTGGAATGAAAATAAAAGATCCTCCGCTGTCAAGCTTGTTATTATACTCTGCCAACATCCAGTGGTATGTAGCTAACTCATTTGCAATTTACTTTGGAACTGCTCCTTGATTCATTTGAAGTTTCTATTTATCATGACTACTGTTATTGTTATTCCACTCCTCACCCTAATCCAGTGCATTTTTTTAACCACAAATCCTCCATGATTTAATCGTCTGACGTCCAACTAGTGACCCTTATAGATCATCTTGTCTAACTGTTAAGTTATAGTAATGAGGTGGCCTGGTGGTAGCTAATGGATTTTAAAAGTGTGATCTATGTAAAATGATTGTACATGCTGATGCTGAATGAGTTGTCCTCTTGAGAGATTTGCTTTAATTACTGGATAAAATGTAAAATTTCTGTTGTCGGTTTTGTAAGCAGGAACTCACGTACTTATGATCCTTGTGGCAGAGATATGTCCTGGAGACTGAGATTGCTTGCACATTGTACGAAGGACATTAAGCGTGAATTTCTCCATTATCTAAAGAAAGGACAGATGGTGGAGGTTGCTTCTTTGCTGTTGGTAGCCAGTGAATGGGTGCTTTCTTCATCCACCTCTGAGGAAGACGATGTTTTTGGCTTAAAGAGCCTTGCAGAGATGCGCCAATTTCTGTTAGCTAAGAGACCTTTTGGTTCTGATGAACTACATGACAGATTGATGGAGGAACTACTTATATTGCTTGAGATATTTGATAAGATTGGTGACAAGCTAGCGGCGTATGTACGGAATGAGATGAGCCCTTGTGTATGTACCTTCCTATTAGTTTCATACGCGCGTGTGTGTGTGTGGTTACAGTAAAGGCTCAAGTCGTATACTTGTGGATTCGATGCTCGTTATTGCTTGACTGTTCCTAATTTTTGTTAGTGTTGTGTTGTTGCTGTTTCAGCCTGTGATGTTGGAAGTTGTGTCGCTTCTTGTGGATGCAGGTTTCCACGTGAGTACTGAGGACACTTATAGCTATAGTATGTTCAGGTATGGACTTCTCCTTAGCACTCATCTTATACTGCTAGGTAGTAGAAAGCTCAAGACTCATACATTTTAGGTCTTTGGGTTTTACAGAGCTAGTCACACATTTACTCCAACTGTTTTGGAGAGGGTGCCTGTTATTGATTGTGGTAAAAGAATACGCGACACGGTAAGACACCTGAACATGCTGTAAGTTGTCTTTTGACTCTTTTCTAAGGTGCAGCTTCTCTCCTTTCGTACACTTATCGAAGTCAGGTCAATTCCATGGCAAGTGCCTCCTGGGTCTTCCTATAGTTTAAAGTTTTAGTCTAGATAACTTCTTTGCCAGGTTCGGAATCCCAGCTTGAAACCTTTGGTTTCAGAACATTTCACAACCCAAAGCTCTTATTGACGCACAGAATATCACTCTCTAGTTAAACATACATGACCTAATACCAAACTATTCCAAACAAGAAAGATTCTAACCTGCCTGCCAAACCTATATGTCAGGTGTACATGTATGTAGGATTAATAGTGAGGATTGGCAATTACTAGCCTGTACTTTCGACAATGGTATGTTCATAACCAAGATGTGCATGTTTAAGAAGTTCAAGCATTGCAGAGGAATTATTTATGTAGTTTGCTTTAAAATGAAACAACCCATCTAAGATAAGAATTATCATGACTACAGTATTTGTGGCCCTGATTGCCGCCACTCTTCAAAAGCTTGGTGAAAGAACCATAGAAAATATGTGAGGTTTACTGGTGGTTTGTTTTGGAACCGCCGATCTCATTTCAGTTTGCATAAATGAAATAAATTGCTGTTTGTGTAATCCTTTGATCCAGTTTTTGTAGTGGATCCTAGTCAGATTCGATTTAAAAGGCGTAAAGAACAAGGGTGTCATATGATTTGCAAAACATGTGTCATCGCAAATTCTGTCTTTCTGATGCAACGCACACTGCTCAGTAGTTTTAATTCTTTGCGGATGCTTTTTCTTTTAGTTCAATCTGTAAACTTCTCTTTCTGCAAGTCAAGACTAATTCAAATTATTGTACATATATGTTTAAGCATCTGTTGCCGAGTTGGTGGCTAGGAAACAAGGCATTGCGCCCTTCGGGTGACAAGTCGGATAAAGGCTCTTGTTATTCTCGTCGCTGGTTTTCTACCACACCTTCACTGAACACAGAGTCAGCATGCTTGGCTCCAGCTCAGAGATTGGCTCATGGGATGCGACATGGTGGTTCTCGAAAGTGGTTTCCTTTATTCGTGAGCGCTTTAAAAAAGGGTTCAAGGCATGTCTAATCACTTGCAGGACATTGAAGATACTCGTCCAGCAACTGTTTCGTGGTTCTCAAAGTTGCAAACTTGCAATGTTATATTTGAGATGGTTTCATTAGAGTCAAGCCTAATCTTGACCAGGAGTTCAATTTGTTACCATATGCTGCCCTGTATGTATATGAAACCCGAGAGTCTGTTTGAAATGCGTCTTATTTCTCAACTTTTTAAGTGGCAATCTATTTGGATAAGAGGAGTGTGCACCACACTTAAGTACATGAACTAGAGATTTCGATTCAAACCTAGTGAAAAAACCGAACTTGACTACAAATTAAGTACTGAATGAGACATGAGTAGAGTGTACGCTACATATGGTAGTCTGATCACCATTGAAATGACATCTCTACTCTACACAGTACATAGGCACATAGATTCATGATACGAACGCAGATTGTAATCGTAAATTGGGGTCTCAATTTCACATAACAATCAGCATATTAGTTTCGGCCTCCGGGCTTCGGCATTGTAAAACAAGCTACTTATATCTCTGCTATGACCAGCCCAAAAAGCATTGTAAAACAAGTTTTTCCCTTTCTTACCGATCTGGCAATCTCACCCCGCTGCAACCACTTCTTTTACCTCGGCCACCCTTACTATTTCCTTTTTTTTTTTTTTTTTTGTCTGAAGAAAGAAATACACTATAGAGAAGTGATAGCATCCTCCCCCATACGTAAAGAAAAATCTAGGGGAAAATTCTAGAACACTCATTGTGGACTCCTTCCAGATGAGGAATCATCGGGATAGAAAGCACGCCTAGTAGCTTGACGGGCATCTCGGCGTTGTTGTCTCTCAGAATGTCGAGTAGCCATAGCGGTAGTGAACATGTCATCAAAAGGGTTGTTATACCCCGAGCCTTGTGCCAAGTAAAAATCGTGCAAGGCATGAGTAATAGCAAACATCTCAGACATCTGATCTTGTATTTCGTCCATTCTATCCTCTAAGTAGTCTTGATGCTCATAAACTCCCTGAAAACGCCGTTCTACAGCAGCTACAAACGCAAGTGGATCCCATTGAGGGGCTGGCGCACCCTGGCCATCAAGGAGTAAGGGAATTGCGCTGGGGCCACGGTCAGCAGGCTGGCCAAGGAGATCATCAGGTGCTACCCAAAATGCATTATCATCACCCTCCACATCGATAGCAACCTTGTCATTCGGCAGCTTCATGTAGTTCCACCCGTCTGGATGTAACCAAAACCAGTCACCCGTCTTTGGATCACTCTTAATGAACTCCATCTTGACAAGCTTGGTAGAATCTAAGTGATAGTTGTCACTCTCGGGTGCAATCGTTTCAGGGATGTGGATCCCAAGCTGCTTAGCCAACAGAGTTACCATGCCGCCAAGATTAATGACTCCCAATCCTTGCCCTCTAATCTCAAAGCAACGCTTAATAAAATGCTCAACAAGCAGGGGTCGACAACTACCACGATGAGAAACCACAGCTAGGAATTGGAGAGTCGCGCTGTTCATCTTCGTCAGCTCACTCTTGCAAAGGATAGCCCCGGCAGCAAGTTTCTCAAAGTAGCGATAAACAGGGTGTATTATGGCAGTTGTGCGGGCATTGGAGGAATTGTAAGATTGATGACAAAAGTAGTTAAAGTAGGTAGCTTCATCGAAATCTTGAGTCCATCCAAACGCCTCGTGGATTTGTCCAACACTCATGGACCGTTCAGCATTAAGAAGCCGAAAAGTAATGAACTTCTCCTCCTCCCCATTATCATCATTAGTACGAGTATCCTCTCCGAGAGATGAAAGAAACTCGAGGGTATAAGTTCCATAAGTGGGGGCGGACTTACTCAAAAAGTCAGCAATACCAATACTCTCTAACCTCCGTTGTACCTCCGTCTCTAATCCCAAAACAGCTAAAGTGTAAGGGTGAGCAAATTTAGTGGCCACTACTTTCCTTCCCTTAATCAAAATGTAAACTTTACGGTGCTCCGGATTACGGAACCGAGGAGTGGGAGCAGGGACACGGACAATGCGCTCGGGCACCCCCTCGGCGTCCGACCCAGAAGAGGGGTTAGGGCGAGGTCTCTTAGCTTCTTTGGGCATGACAATTATTATAAATCAACAAGAAGAGTCTAGATTACGCAACCAACCAAAAAACCCAATATTTGTTTCAACAACAATCAATCAACACCAATAATAACATGACAACAATCAACAATCGCGGAAGAACCAGAGTAAAATTCAAAGGAAATCCGAATTTTTTTTTTACCTTGAGAGGAGAAAAAAATATCCAGAAAATGAAAGCCCAGCAATTGCTGCAAGAATTAAAATCCCCAAATTCATTCCCCTTCAATTTCGAAAACCCCCAAATTTTAGGGTTCTTGAGGGAAAGACATTATTATGAGTTTTATGAGGGATTTGGGGGTTAAATTTTCAAGTGTGAAGTGAATAAATTCTAAGTGTGAGATTATTGGGAGTAAAAAAAAACAAACAAAATTGATTTTGGGGTAATTCCGTAATTTGACAGAGGGGCTGAAGAGAGAGACTGAGAGAGTATGGGAGAAATGGGGGTGATTGGGTGAAGCAATAAATATGTTAAAAAATTTAAAAATGAAGAAAAATAAAAATCACACCAACGCACCATGCGGGTAACAAACGGCAGAATGCGGGTTTGGTTCGACATTTTTATGCTGAGAATTACTGAATTACCGCACCCTGCGTTATGGAGGCGCAACCTGCGGTATTCATGGTCAACCTTGATTAGTTTGTTCGTTTGTGTGATTTTTTTCCTCACATTAGTTCCATGTTAAACCATGTTAACAACCAAGACAAATTTTTTGATGGTGTGGTAATTAAACTTGCGCGACAATAGTCGTCCTTTGTGTAATTCTTGTGCAAATGAAATAATGTACTAGAATGAGTTGAAGGAAAGATTGTACTAGCATAATAATACAATAATTTTAAGATGGTCTTTCCAAGTATTGCCGATTCCGAACCAATACGTTAGACTAAAACTACTAATTAACTACACTACTCCTTAATTACATACTACTAGTAGAAGAAAATCTAAGAGTTTGAATTCCCCTGTTTCTTAATATCATTTCATGATCCTTCTCTTATGGCTGCATCAACGTAGGACGGGAAGTCAGCCGCCTCCCTTTGGATAGTATCCCAAAACAACTGGATGACGGGTTTTCCAGTGTATCGGCATATAATAAATCCCTTAGCCCAATCACAAAGATGATGAGCAGAGTAGTTGCGCTCCCTTGGCACGTGATGTATATTAAGGTCCGATAACCTTGATTGAATGTTAACAATCTAATCAACAATGTATTTGTGACCCGCATTTTTCACGTTGTTGGGGTTGGCGATATAGTCCCTCACGATTGTGCTGTCCGTCAATATCGTCAATTTGTGATCTTGTAAACCATAATCCTTGCACAATTCGGACACGACTAAATTTCCGACAATCTCTGCTAGTGTCCCTTCCATTACAGTATGATATGTTGAGACCAACAAATCTAGAAATCCTCCATCTTTCACTGAGCCAAAGCACCTAAATCGCTCTTCCTACGGGCAACCACAGAGACAAACAAAGTGTTGCCGCGCACTCCGCCATCAATGTTTAATACAAGTTCTCCAAGGGATGTCGGATCATCAAAATATTTGTTGCTATTTGCTCCCGTCATGTACTGCAATCATATACATACTTATTAGTTAGTACTAGTTAATACCGAAAATAACACTTGATTCTAACATTTGACAACTCATTTTATATTAGCAAAAACCGACTTGGCTTAAATACTAAAGGAAAAATAAAAGAAATTTCAAACCTTTGAACCAGAATATATACCCATGGATCCTTTGAACAGAAAATACCAAAACTCGCAAGTAAAGACATCTATCCGAACCTCCAAACAGAGAATAAAGACACTTGCTTAAAAGTTGCAATAATGTTATACACAACTTTCGCAAAATTGACTAACCTTGGAATAGAGACCCGCGTGTGATTTACCAACTGAATAGATGTCCTCCACACTTCGAAATTTTTCCGCAGGCTGTTTCACAGGGTATGAGACTGTGACGGGTCCTAAATAACCTTGTGGAATGCCATCAAACGCGCTACTGCTCCGACCTACTTCTCGTGGTTTTTGTTGGCCACTTTGTTCGTGGAGGTTTGGAAACCGTTGTTCCATCCATTGGGGATCACATACAAAGTCGCCATCATCATCATCATCATTATCATCATACTTTTGTGATTCTTGTTGGTCACCTTCATTAAGGCGAGCTGCATGTTTTGGGTAGTTATCCATAAATCGTTGGGTGTCAAAGAAACCATCACCACCAGATCCACCACTACTATCATATCTAGGCTGGTCGGATGAAGTGGAACCTATATCCAAGTTCCACGTTTCCCCACTTTGTCCACGACCGCGTGGTAGTAGTCGCCCTGGTCGGTATTGATGGGGAGCAATATATTGGGTGCCCATGTCACCATATCCACCACTATCATAGCTATCCGGTGGTTGTTGGGATGAGGTGGAGCCTATACTCCACACTGGTTGGTCACCACTTTGTCCACAGCCATATGGGAGTGGTCGATAATTTTGAGGGGAAGGGATTGTATTTATTGGTACTATCCTCGGAAAATCACCCGCCTCATTGTTGCTACCAGCATTCTCAACGTCCCCGTACAACACTTCTCCGTAGAACAAACTGTCCCCGAAATACCCACCGTATGGTTGTATGTCTATCTGACCACCATTATTGGAACTCGATCCTGGCTCCCGACCACTTTCACCGTAAGAACTCAAGGCAACCACCCCATGATCACCTACATCATAATATTGGCTACTATTTTCATGACCAAAATCGAACCTCTGGGAAGCTATGTCATTATTTTCATCTTCTTCACGAGTTTCGTTGTCAACATGCACACCGTCCTCGATCAAATCTTGGTGTGTTCTAGATTGATACCGGCCATCGACTGAAGCTCGGGGGTCGATGTCACGGTAAGGGTGATCTCGGAGATCTAAAGCCGATGTCGTTCGACGTAAAAAAGACAACTCGCCCAATGTGGCTGTGGGGTTTATCGTGTGATAATCAAGTAGAGCTTCGTTTTCCCCCCTAAATGCTTGTTGAGCCACTTCAAAGCCCCTCGGAATCTACCCATTTCTGACAACCACGAAAAAAAAAAAAAAGTCAAACATGCATATTGTGATTGACCAACATGATCAACAGAAGCTGACCCAAAACAAAACCATGATACAAGAAGCAGAGCGAATCATATGACTCTTGAATTGTTTTGGCAACATACTTAGGCTTAAGACTAAGTTGGTTAATTTAGTAATCATAATAAATCAGACCAATTGAATATAATTTTGTAATTGTTTAAACCAGCAATAGGGATTTGTGTAGCATGTTAAAGCAAGAGACTAAAAGTATCGCTGAATTTGTGATGCGAAGGCAGGTCACGAACTCACAAGTCACAAGTAGTTAGACAAGTTCTACGCTTCTACCACTAACACATTGAGTACCAACCATGAGTTTGATTAACAGAAACAAAGCCATCATTGTTGTAATATTGACATTTGAGGTTTCGAGTAATCAAACACAACAAAATCAGTCCAGAGCAAGAATAGTAAGAAAAACGATTTAATGTCTTATCCAAATTGTCGAAGACTAAAACATACGAGTTTGGTTTCTCATTCAAATTGTCGAAGACTAAAACATACGAGTTTGGTTTAACCAACCATCGTTAATTGAGTTATTATCCTTAAAGGTTTCCCCTGCTATACATAGAATTGTATCTAACACTCTATTACTCACTTACCAAAAACTCAAACTTAATTAAGAAACAAAGTCAACAAAATGAAATCACAAGGGAGCAGAACAGTAGAGGTAGCATGCATAATAAAAATTCAAGACAAATTTGAACCATGCTAGAAACAATTTCACCACCAAACACATTTCCAAGGACAAAAATCAATCATAACCAAAAATAAAATCAAATTGAGGGACGAACCTTAGGACGTACTATACATACACCGGAGAGAAGCACCAAAAACGCAAAGAATTTGCCAAAGATTATCCGACCTTTATCTTCTTGAATTTGGACAACCAACTGGAACAAAATGAAGAAACACACATCAATTCACATTTCCTGGAAAAGCTTCGTGCTATTTGCGAAGGGACAGTACCCCCAGTGATTAAAAACAAAAGCATTTCAAAATCAGGTTCGAGTAAAATCTTCAACAAGACATACACCACAATTCGTCTTCTCAATCACGATGCCAAACCATCCAAAGAAACAAGATTTCTCTCACTCGACATCAACGATTACTAAAAATTTCCTCGTAATTTACTGCAATTCACCAAAGACACTTAACAGATCTCCACTGATCAGATGCTTACTTTACTATTTCCATCTACATAACTCACGTAACTTTCGACACCATAACAAATTGCCGAGAAAAAAAATTACGGCAAAATTTGAGGGGTTGGTACGAACCTGATTGGATGATTTATCAACCCAAGCTCCCCAGCTTCATCTTCTTAAATAAACAAACACAAACTCATACACACACAATGATCTAAAAAAGACATGAACTTCGAGAGCTTATTAGAAGAAGTTTTTGACAAGACAGATGGAGCTATGGCAGACGAAAACAAAACTGTTAAATTAAAACTTGGGCGAGGATTAAGAAATAACATCATACATTTTGCAAACAAATTTAACAAAAGACATGAACAAAAGAGTAAGAATTTTTAGACCTTACTAAAACTTTCTTCAAGAAGGCCGATGAAAAGTGTAAGAATTCTGAGGAGTTTCAATCTCCGTCACTTGGATCTATAAGATCGTGTACATGTAAAGGGAAGTATTATTGACGAGTTTTGATCTAGGTTGATGAAAACTCTTATCAATTTGTAAAATGCTAAGAACTTATATGTTTATTAAAAAATAATTTAGTGTGTAAAATTAGAAAGTAGTACTCATGCATGTAAGGATACGAGGGTAGGTGTTCATGTAAATAATTGAATTAAAAATTTACAAAGACATGCAAAACGCTATCAATTTGGAAATATAATCAGTCTTTTCTTCCCAATGAAAATTATTTATGTTTTGCATGTACCTCACTAGCTACCATGCCACATCAAAACAAGGATGAAGGGGAAAACATATTAAAACGATAGGTAAGGTGAGAGAGAGTGAGTGTGAAGAAGTGTGTTGAGGAAGTTCATGTCAGTATGGGAGAGTAATGATCAGATTTGGTACGGTAGGAAACAGAGTACTCTGAGCGGGAGACAGAGAAATGATATGAATTTTTTTTCCCCTCTATGATTTTGACTTTTAATTATGACTTGTGAGTTGTGACTTGTAAGTACATATATATAGGTAGAGTGAGCAAAATAATCGGACTCCAAAATTACTAACATTTAAGAACGGTTGACCATAACTTTTGTTTCGTAGAATTTAACCGATACCCCGTGTGTATCCGTTAAGTAATACTCCCTCCGGTCCAGATTAAACTTCCCGCTCCCTTTTGCGCACTTCAAAAAGAAAACTAATAAATAATTCTTAATGATTCATTTAGCAAATAAGTTTATAAGCTAATTATCACCAACATCTTCATCTTGTCTTCCTAATTATTCACTCGACAAAAAACTTAATAGTTTGGGAATGAAAAGACAAAGTCGAAACCCTAAAAAAGAGGATGGGAAGTTTAATCTGGACAGGAGGGAGTAGTCAAATACTTAACTTAGCAAACAATGACATTATACATGATCCAAGAAGCATAAAGAGACAACAAAGAATAAGGCATGTCTAAGTCGGAGGCAAGCCATCTCATATGCGTTGTCGGAGTCGACTATAGTTGGCTAAAATAAGCTTTTAGGTAGAATCGGTTGTGTTAAGCTGGTGGTTGGTCGGTGGTTGCGGTGGTGGGAGAAGAGTACGTTAATTGTAATTTGTTTTAAAATTGTTTTAGTTTTGCGATCAATTGTGCCGCCTAATTTAAACACGGTGTTAAAAAAACCTGTTGCGTGTAAGGTTCTTACTCTTTGGACCACCTGATGCTCCGTAGTAAATTAAATTCCAAATAACTTGCTCATTTCCTGAGGAAATGTAAATGGCCTGTTTGGTTTCACTAGGACTGAACTTAGTGTAGAGTGTTGACTTCCTTCCGTGGAGATCAACATCAAGTGTTCAAGTGTTAGTCCAAGACAGTTGTATACTTGTACTTGTATCATTTACTCAACTTAGAATTTATAATTTGTTTTATTCTTTTTCACCACCAAAAAATAATACGGAGTATCTCCACAATAATGGCTTAATGTCATACTACATTGATCAATGTTTTTTTTGTACAAGCCACTGAACTATTACTATATTCCAGTTGTAGAAGCTGCAAAAAGGATGCATATATATGTATTAGTTCCATCTTTTCTTTTGGTTTTTATACATATTGCAATGCGATGACATGATCAGATGAAGAGCATAATCCAACACGTACATTCAGTCATTCACCAATTCTGATGCGTTTTCAATCTCGGCCATCTCAGACACGATGTTTTACGAGTTAAATTAATTGATGTCTAAAATTAAAGTGTATTGGGCTTGGGCCAAAGAGAGTCGGGGTCATTTAAGGGCTAGAAAATTTAACAATGAATTGTGCCACTTGGTCTGGTACTCAAAAACCCACCCAAGACATACATTTTGTTAGATTACAAGTTCATTTTCACTCTCACGTGAATTTGTTAAACTTATATAATTAGTACATTTAGAATAAAAGGGGATTTGTTTTGTTCAATCAAATTGCACTTTTTGGTAATAAGCCAAAAGAAAACACTTCAAATCAAGTAGAAAAAGAAGGAAAA